>CAJDSM010035868.1:2024-14976 GCA_903981925.1 Ostrea lurida | reverse complement strand
GAATTTAGGAGCTTTTGAAATAGGGGACTTAGGATCCTCATTCTGGACTATTTTTATATCCCCAGTAATATTATGACCAGCGGGACCATAATTAAATGAGGAAGAGGAACATGTACACTTCGGAGGATTTCGTTGTAATTGTTCAATATCTAGGCACTGCAACGTCTGTTTGTAATTAAATAGCTTGGTTGCAATAGTGGAACTATATCTGTATGAAATACAAGGTGTGGATTTCATCTTAAAATAAAACAACATTGCCTATGTTTATTATGCTTATTATTACAACTGTATTTATCCCATATTTGGTAATCATACTAACTCCCCTTTAAAACGATGAAATTCTTCAAAAAGAATGCTTCAGCTTTAAACACATGAAAATATGATATCAATTTTCTTGAACCATATGTGACATATTTCGAAAATTAATTTTTCATCTGCGATGCGTGAAGCCTAAAAGTTTGGAAGTCAAGGACAATAACAAATAATGGGGATATGCTCCTACGTTTAAATTTTCCTTCATGCTTTGTGACGTTACATTAATTACCGTACCTATATTGGATTCTTAAACCTCACGAAAACCCTTACCAGCATACCTACAACATACATGGCTGGATCCAGTAACTTTCTATCAAGTCATCTTTGCTCCTCGTGAAAATGCACGTGCATTAATGACATATTGATATTAACGACGATGAGGATTTCCAGCATCTTTTTCATTTTCAACTTTAAAGTACTTGTGCGTTGGTTTGGTATTTAGTAATGTTTTGGGATGATGTAAAGGCAAAGATAACATACTAACAGTGACCAATCTAGTAAGTCCCAAATAGAATGCAAAATACAAGAGTTGGGCAAGCACAGACCCCTGGACACACCAGAGGTGGGATCAGGTGCCTAGTAGGAGTAAGCATCCCCTGTTGACCGGTCACACCCGCAGTGAGCACATAGTCTTGATCAGGTAAACGGAGCAAATAGGTTTGATTTGCAAATGCAATCTTTTTAAGGTCATTGTTTCATATTAGGCTAATCGTTAAACCGTTTTGATATGCCAAATGTGACTAAGGAGGAATATGTTTTCCCGATTAATATATTTTCTCACAGCGGATGTGACAGGTCAACAAAGGATGCTACTCTTTGTAGGCACCGGGTTCTACTTGTATCTTGTTCAAGAGTCCATGTTTGATGTGTTCAAAATTTGTATCGTGTATAGGATTTAATCAATTTCTTCGCCGTTCTTTACCTACTTGTTTTCAGTAATATTTCCAACTGGTTACAGAAACTATTTGGTAAAATGTATGCTTCATGAGGTCGAGCCTTTATTAGTTTGATTGCTGTCTGGCTTGTTTCATATTAGGCTAAATGTTATACCTTTTTTGAGATACTGAATGTGACTAAAGAGGAATCCGTTTTTCCCGATCAAAATAGGGGATGTAACAGGCCAACAGGGGATACTAATCTTCGTAGGCATCAGACTATACCTGTAGCTTGTTTTATGTGCTCGAAATTTGTACCATTTGTAGGATAATGAAATTGTACACTGTTCGTTACCTATAGATATGTTTTCAGTTACATTTTCAACCGGTCACAGAAACTAATTAGCGGAGTGTTTGCTTCGTAACTGAGAGGTTTTGGTATAAAAAAGAAAGAAAAGTAGCAACTGCGAGAAATTATTTATTCAAACAGTAATCATATTAAATAAATCTTTTGTCAGTAAAATGATTAACAAATATATTTAGATCTTGCTGCAGGGCAAACATAGGAACCATCACAATTACAATCGCAATCAAATCTGTAACACCCGTTGTCAAACCGGAAACGCCCACGCCCATATTCTCTCCCATAAGCCTTACAATTCCTGCACGACCCCTGACCACCTCCTCCACAGATTCTTCTGGTTAAATAAGCTGGACAATTGTAGGAACCGTCACAGTTGCATTGGCAGCTGAATCGATAACATGCTCTGTCGAAGCTGAAGTTGCTGTTGCCTCTGTACCACTTCCGGTTTACCAGACAGTTCCGGCAAGTGCTCGCACTACCAACTGCGATAATAAAGCACAGGATGATGACCTGCTTCAACATCTGTAATTAAAAACAGATAAGAAACAGAGCAAAGTAAAATTAATCTTGTACATTACCTAATCTATGTGGCGGCCATCAGTTACTCTCTCTCTCTCTCTCTCTCTCTCTCTCTCTCTCTCTCTCTCTCTCTCTCTCTCTCTCTCTCTCTCTCTCTCTCTCTGTATGTAAAATAGCACAGGCAGTTACTGTTGCCGCTGTTATTTCATGCAACAGTAAACAGTATGTGTTGAATGATAGATATTGGAAATTAAAATTGTTGTATTTGTTAATCATGTATCTATATGGTATATGTATACAAATCGCTAAAAACTAACATTTTGATACGACCTCAAAATTCTATTCGCACAGTGCCTGAATCAGAACTCAAAGTCAGTGTACGTTAGAAATTTCTACTAAGCCAACGTACATGTACAATGAATTTGATACAGGGAATTGTCCCTCCACCTTTTGACAGCATTCATATTCCGTTAATTGTTGCATGAATATCAAGTTATTTTCATATTTAAAAAATTATATATTTGCGGATTACCCCCCCCCCCAGCCCCACTCGTTTTGTGATTTAATGAATTGCATGAAAGCAGCCTTTAATGAACCGGCGAATTCAAGGTCAAACGGACCCCCCATTTAGGATATGTAAGGAAAACCTTTTCCATTTGTCAGCAATTTTACATTTTGACGGGTTCTCCTTCAATTGTCTGAACTCTTTGAAAAACCATGGCACCTGTCTGCGAACGATTTTAAACTCTTTAAAAAATCATGGTAGGGAAAATAATAACTTTTTTACTGTATAACATGTATATAATACTTATCATTGGAGATGGAGTTGACAGGGCTTACACAACTATCATTTTAGGAGAGAGAGAAAGAATGAATGGCGGCCGCCATATGATAAATGGCGGCCACCAGATAGTTAGTGGCAACCGCCACCTAATTCTATCTGGCGGCTGCATGTTAATGTATATGGCGACCGCATGTTAATTTATATGGCGGCCGCCAGTTGAATTAAGTGGCGGCAGCCACATAAATTAAATTGGGGACGACACATAAATATTAATCCTATACCACGGTACTTATCGGCTTCCGTACATAAGAGGGATTATATGGAAAAATGAAAAACAATTGCTATTTTCAAATGAGAATCTAATAAAAAAAAATTCAATACATTCGTATCTGCACAACAATATGTATGATGGAAAGTTTGCAACACTTTACATTCTAGCTAGATAGCCTATGTACATACCTTTAGCTTCTTGTTTCCGATCACAATGTCATGGAGGAGTTTGATGGTATCTTATATAGTACATGCTGTAATGAAAACTCTAAATGTGCCCTTTTGATTATTATGAATAATTACAAATGATATTTACCATCCACCCATTGTGTGATTAGTATAAACATGTAAAAGCCATATTAAATGTTGTATTATCTCATTTGATATTGTTTCTGGCAATTTGACTTCATTTCGTGTAACAACCCATAATAAGCAATATTGTTGAACGATATTCATGTAATAGGAAAATGATTCCCATTACCTTAGAATTTCAGTAGTGATCAATCTCACCAATTACGTAAAGAAAACTAAATCGCGAGCAGGCCAAGCATGGATCCCGTCTAGATTTTTTTTCTAATATCACATGAATTCATGTCTCTAGTTGATAAATCCAACATTCGCCCTGGTTACAGGACTGATCATTCAATTACAGAATTCTCAATATCTCTAACCGAAATAAAAAGGGGTAAAGGGTTTTGGAAATTCAATATCTCACTGTTGAATAGCTGCAGAACTGTAGCTCTCTAAAAAAATATTGGGACAGATCAGAGAGCTACAGTTCCACCCCTTATAAAAACCTTCGATTTTCGCCGCGCGGAAAGTTGCGCATGATTGAGGCCTTCTATCGTTATAATCCTGCACCGACGAGCCATAAATCTAATATCTAAATATTCCTTACATATCAAACATACCTTAAAATATTCATCAAAGTCCCAGGATCCGCAGAATGTATACATCCAATTACATTTGGATATATTCAATTCCAGTTTAAAGAATATAAATCCAATTTGGAGCAGATTACATTAAAGACGCAGAAAAAATGACAATAAATTTTGGAAAGAAGTTTTACTTTTATTAGAGGATACAAAAAAGCGAAGTTAACATTGTGTCAAACGTAATCATAATCCCCCCCAAAAAAACATATGCAAAATCGAGTGTAGGGCAACACGGACCTCCGACAAAAGCGAAGGTAGGATCAGGTGCCATGGAGGAGTAAGCATCCTCTGCTGACCGGTCACACCCGCCGTGAGCCCTTAGTCGAAATAAAGTAAACGGGATTACACGTAGTCAAATCTAGTAGGAAAATGACAGTCTAACAAAGGGTATGAAACAAATCAGTCAAAATATGACTTAGTGATAATCATTATAGCGACCGTAGAATTTGCGAAATGATGACTTTTAACGAGATTCGTTGGAGATTCGTTATAACCCTGCAGGATTTAATGTTAAAAGTTAACCCAAAAGATATACATGATATTCTCTTGTCCCCAATTTGGTATAATCCAAATATTAAAATTAATAAGAAATCAATATGTATATCAAGTATATTCAAAAGGGGATTTTTTTTATATTCAGGAGTTTTTTTTTAATGACAATAAAGAATTTATTTCATTTCAGGATTTACAACATCTACACTGTATATAGTATCAATATTCCATTCTCTACTTATCTTGGTCTTAAACTTACTATCTTTAATACATGGCCATTGCTACATCGTGTGAGAGAGCGTGCGCAGTGTGCGTTGAGAGAGAGAGTCTTAATCTTAAGTTAAAAAGCCAACAACCATTCTTACCATCTGTTTTTAATATAATCCTCAAATCTAATACTGTCTCACACTATGCCGAACATCCTTGCGATTGACATAAGAATGTCATTCGCCGCTCATTCGCAATGATCGCAATTGCTAACGCTAGACATTCTATTAACTCAAGTAATCGTCGCCGTTCGTGAGTTTTTAACGATTAAAAACATGCTCCTAATATTCGCAAGGAACTGAAATTCTCAATCCAATCGTAAATAATTCATATGCATTCTTAACCAATCGTATTGATGGCAAGCCATTGGTATTGATCGTAATACATTCATTTTACTCGTCACAACTCGCAAACACTCGTATGGATTGGGAAGGTTTGGGCAAATTTTGACGTCAATATTTTTCATGATGTGTCCACGGATTTCAATCATCGGAATTTATTATTCCGCTTGAGTTTTATTACTTTTCTGGTCATGGTTTTTTTGTTTTTTGTTTGTTTTTGTTTTTGTTTTTTTGGGGTTTTTTTTTTGGGGGGGGGGGTTCAATTGGTCATCTTTGGTAGGATGTCCGATTTCGCTCTGCCTTGACCCCTTCCAGCTTTTTTCCCACCCCCAGCATGAAAAACTAAATTAAAAACGATGGTATTCGAAAATAATTATTAAAAAATCGCAACGCATGCTGTTTTATTCGTTTTATTCTAACTGATGCTCGCAAGAATTCGTTAGACTTGCAACAATTATCGCAAGCATTCATAAGGGTCGTAAAGGCATTTGTATCGTTCAGAAATTAATCGTAAGAAATTCTTTATATTATTGCAAAAAATCACAAGGTTCGTATGGAATTCATTAAAGTCGCAAAACACTCGTAAAGATTGGTAAGACGGTTGCCTTGATGATTTTCAATATTTTAAAACCCCAATCTTGTTATTTCTGACGAATTTTCTGCGAACGCCAAAATTTTTCATTCGCAAGGATATTCGGCATAGTGTGAGAGCAGCATAATAAAGGATGCAGACCAATTTATGATTTTTTTCATCAGAGATCTCTCTAACACACCAAGACATCAAATAAAATGGCAAAATGAACTAATGTTAATAATTCTATCAATTGGAAATACCTTTACAGTTATACCTTTTAACACAAGTAAAGATACCCGCTTAAGATGGTTTCGGCTGAGATTAACTCATAGAATCTTAGCTACAAATAAATTTTTGAATATGATTCATATGAAAAAAACTCACCTTCAGGTAATAATTGTAATTCTACAGATGAAATTTTGTTCCATCTTTTTGTCAGTTGTACATCAGTTAAACATATTTGGAATGAACTAGAGAATTGGATAAACACACATACATCTTTAAACATAACATAACCTTATTCTCAGAGAATATACTTTTTGGTATAGTATCTATCTTTAGCACTACATTGCTCACTTTTATTATAGTTCAAATTTCATGTTTCGGGTTTCCAATATTTCGGTTTGAGCATCACTGAAGAGACATAATTTGTCGAAATGCGCATCTGGTGCATCAAAATTGGTACCGTATAGGATTTATTTTGACTACAGGCTCACGGCGGGTGTGACCGGTCAGCAGAGGATGCTTACTTCTCCATGACGCCTGATCCTGCCTTCGCTTTTGTCGAAGGTCCGTTTTATACTTTGTTACTGCGCCATTTTATATCTAATGAAAGGAAATTTGAAGTGATTAACCTTATACTTCTCCTTACAAAATATTACATCTATGTAAAATCTAGAAAATTGTCTAACATTTCTATTGATGCTCTTAAAAGATAAATCTATGAATATTATGTTACGGAAAAATATATATTTCAAAGAAATGGAAATGTTGAACAGTTTAAAGAACGATGGAATTCTTTTGAAGAAGCATTTTAATTTCCCAATATCTCAATTGTAGCATTATATGTTACCCATGTATTTTTCTTCTTTTTGTTTGATTAATATGTGAACCTTTTATAATTTGATCTGTATTTCATACCTATATATATTGCTCAAAACCATATGAGAGATATCTATGGCGATTTATACCTTAAAATATTGATCTATTAATAATAACAATTATTTGCTTTACATTACATTGGTTTCAACAGTCACGTTTAAAGGCAGCATTTCGTAAATTCTATGGTCGTTATAACAATTTAGTTTACCAATATGACCTGTCATTGAGTCAAATGCTGTCTGATGTGTTTCATAACCATTGTTAGGCCGTTTTTCACACACTGATTTGACTACGGACTGTTCCGTTTACCTGATCAAGACTATGGGCTCACGGCGGGTGTGACCGGTCGACAGGGGATGCTTACTCCTCCTGGGCACCTGATCCCACCTCTGGTGCGTCCAGGGGTCCGTGATTGCCCAACTCTTGTTTTTGTATTATATTTAGGACTTGCGAGATTGATCACTGTTCGTTATCTTTGCCTTTACATTATATGGCTTATACATCAATATCAATTTTGAGTGAGTGATTGCTGTAAGATTGTCTATTGTATGCGTATGTAATTGTCTTTTGTGTATGTTTATATGTACAATATATGTCAGTAAACATGAAAATCGAAAAAATAAAAACGTTGTTAAACGATATTCATGTAATAGGAAAATGGTTCCCATCAACACAATACCAATCCTTAGAATTTCAGTAGTGATCAATCTCACCAATTCCGTAAAGAAAACTAAATCGCGAGCAGGCCAAGCATGGATCCCGGACATACCAAACGTGCGATCAGATACACAGGGGCAGTAAGTATGCTTTATTACTCCAGTATTCCTCCGACATTTTTGCATTGATCACATTATATGAGATTCATAACCTCGACACCGGAAGTTAAGAGTAAAAAAATTGATGTGAATGAATTGTAGAATACTTGGGCTATAGTTGAGTAAGAAGCAATATTGTTAAACGATATACATGCAATATGAAAATAATTATCATGAATGCGATACCAGATTTAACGGTTCCAACGAGGTTAAACTGGCTAAAGTGTTACAATCTATGAAAAAAGTGAGAATAAATGAAGAAAATGAAAATAATAAACATTGATCAATCTCACAAATCCGACAAAAATACAAAATCTAGAACGGGGCAAACACAAATCCCGGAAATCAGGGGGAGATCCAAAGGGGGTGGGTCCGGGTGTCAGAAACGCACCTTATATCAGCGCGTGCATGCAGGAATCTTGCTCAACAGCTAGACACGCACAAACCCCTGGGGAAAAAAACAATAGGGGATCCAGAGAGGGTTCCGGGGGTAGAAACCCACCACTCATCAGGAAAGTTTGCTAAAAAGGGTCATAATAACGCATTTTGAGGATGTGGCACTCTTTGAAAACCAGAATTAAAATAGATTCTTCCTTGAAACATCCCTGTGCCCGCGTCTGGGACACACCGACGTTGGATTAGATGCATAGAAGGAATAAGCATCCACTGTTGACTTGGCATCCCTCTGAAATTTCTGTCATGTTACTTTTGCAACAACAACAATGGAACTTAGTATGATTGAGAAATTGAACGTATACTGGCAAATACATGTATTGGCGCGAATTGAAGTGTAGTATACAAACTGTTACCTTTAAAGAGTTCCAATGTCATTCAATATTCTTGAGTTTAGTAACTTCTTGTTGGATAAGTAACATGTACTTGCTGTTTTAATATAAAGTTTATGATCTCAAAACATCTTTTTTCTCTGGTTTAGAAACTAATGTCCACTGATCCTTAAGACTACATATGACCGACAATTTTCCGTTAAGGAGCTCAATTAATCATCAAATCATGCTGAATAATCCCTCTGTAATATCACAAATGGCAACACAATCACCTCTGTAATTTGTTTGTAATCTCGTACAAAATTCGCATTGTGTGGAGATCTTTTTAGGGAAATTCTGTAATTACGAAGTGTATATTTAAAAAGTGAATACTAATCACAATGCTGCAAAAATTATTAAAGAGATCTTACTTTAATTGAAACATTTATTTCGTTGTAAAACTATGCTAGTATGATTGTTGTTTTTTTTTGTAATTTTTATAATAACCATTAAGAAAATTAAACCAAATATAACATTTTATCAAAATATAGATTTCGGTTCTATTGAACGTATAACATTCAAAACCCTAGAGAGGTTTAAAAAAGTTAACAGCATTTTTCTATCATTAAAATATCATAATTAGCAACAAATATGTTAGATACCAAAATGAGAGCTAATGTTGCCTAAATTGAATTATGAGCCTGATCTACATGTGGACGAACATTCAGTTAAAAAAAATAAGAAAAATTAAATTGGACGAAAAATGTTTGAATGACGCTATGCATTTGGAATGAAATTGAGATCAGAGAATGTGTGATGCGTCGTTCTTTTTTCTTTACTCTCTGGATGTGAAACAGCATGCGATGCACCAAACTATTATCATCCACATCCATTTGCCATTGCAATAGGTAAAGGGTTCAGACAACAAACGCCATGATTAAAATCAACGTTAACATAATGCTTATGTCGTTAAGATAATGTCATCAGTAATGAACGATACAATATAAGCTTATGCCTCCCAAACGCTGATGTGACACACACTAATAGAATAGTCGAAGCTCATGGATGGGTATTGTCCTTTGTTACGTAGGAGACCGCAGAGGCAGTATTAGTCACTGGTAGGACAAATCAGTCAACATATGACTTTGTGATACTTGGCAATCCAAGGAATTGTGGTGGATACCACGTGTAGTAATTCTAAATAAGGGTGAGGCACCGAGTACTCACAGAACAATAGGAACTTGGTATTGGAACCAGGTGCAAATGTAATATTTTGGAAAGTTATAATTTGACTTTTTGGGTTTAGCCAATATGTTTCGGATTGTGGTCACGTGACAAAAGGGTATATAAAGCCCGCGCTCTGAAGTCGATTCATTCCAGGGTCGGTTGCAGAGACGTGTCTTAAGTTAAAAAGTAATTGCAGTATAGAGTGAGACAACCAAGAAAGTCAGCTTACAAAAGTGGTCGACCTAACAGTTCCAGTAAGGTATAGATTTACAATTAAAAGGCAGCAGTCGTGTGTTGGAGTGACACAGGTTAGCCACCAAGCAGAGTAATCCGTCTTGTTGGCCTGTCTGGCGACCAAACTGTTGTGTGCAGATTATCTGCCTGAATAAGGATTGCAGTGTACGCAGCAGTGAAAGGGCGACCATTTATACTGTGTGTCCTGAATGAGGCTGCAGTATAAGCGGTAGTCCGATATTGACCAGTGTAAGGTCTACCCATTGCCAATCACCCAATAATTAGATTTTATGTGATTCCCCAATTCATATTGTAGTGATTATCAAGATATTGGTTTCACAGAAGATTTGACAGGTCAACAGAGGATGCTAATCTTCGTAAGCACCAGATTCTATCTGTAGATTGTCCAAATGTCCATGTTTGATGTTCTCAAATTTAAAATCTGTATCCTTTGTAGGCCAATGAAATTGTTCACTGTTCGTTACCACTTGTTTTCAGTTATATTTTCAACCGGCCACAGAAACTAATTAGCGGAGTGTGTGCTTCGTAACTGAGAGGTTTTGGTATATAAAAAAAGAAAAGTAGCAACTGCAAGGAAGTATTTATTTGAAAGTAATCGTTTTAGATAAATTTTTTGTCAGAAAAATGATCAGCAAATATATCTACTGCTTCCTCTATCGCAATAGTAGGAACCATCGCAATTACATTGGCAATCAAATCTGTAACACCCGCTGTTGTACCAGAAGCGCCCACGCTGATATTCTTTCCCATTAAACCTACAATTACGGCACGAATTCGAAGGCTGATCGACTCCACAGATTCTTTTGGTTAACATTCGTGGACAATTGTAGGAACCGTCACAGTTGCATTGGCAGTTGTATCGATAACAATCTCTGTCGAAGGTGAATTTGGTGTTCCCTCTGTACCGATTCCCGTTTGCCCGGCAGTCCCGGCAAGTGATTGCACTGCCAACTGCGATCATAAAGCACAGGATGATAGCCTGCTTCAACATCTGTTGATATAAAACAGATCAGAATCAGATATGATTTCTGTAAAGTAAATTTCATCTTGTACATTATTTAATATGAAGGTCGTTAATCGTATTGTACATAAGAGAGATTATATGCCCCCCCAAAATGTTATCTTCAAATCAAAAAATAATATCAATCCATTCCTATCTGTACAACAATATGTATGATGGAACGCTTGCAACATTCTACATTCTAACTAGATAGCCTATGTACATACCTTTAGCTTCTTGTGTCCAATCACAATGTGACGGAGGAGTTTGATGGTATCTTATATAGTACATGCTGTAATGAAATCTCTAAATGTGCTCTTTTCATTATCATAAACAATTATAGATGATATTTGCTATCCACCCATTGCACGATTAGTATAAACATGTAAAAGCCATGTTAAATGTTGTAATATCTCACTTGATATTTGTTTAAGCAATTCCTCTTCATTTCGTAAAACAAAAAACAATGATAAGCAATATTGTTAAACAATATATATGTAATAGGAAAATGATAACTATTAACGTGATACCAATCCTTACAGTTCCAACAAGGCTAAATTGGTTGAATGGTACTTCTTCGTATAGTGCGATTAGGTGCATAGGAGGAGTAAACATCCCCTGTTAATTCGACACGCCTAGTACATTTCAGGGTTGATCACGTCATATTAGCACAACCCAGATACTGGAAGTTGATATGATGGGGCAATTGAACTTGCATTGGTAAATTTTGCGGATATTGGCTCAAATGGATTTGTTGGACACACGAGCTTGCGAGAAAATTGTTACACCCAAAGAATTCCAAGACCAGTTTTATTGTTTTGGAGTACAACCCTACTCACTGCGTTATTTTTTGGAGCGACTTCCCATTGCGTTATTGTTTTGGAGTACGACTTACTCATTGATCTCCTCACGTTTACATGGTAACAGTTTTATTGTTTTGGAGTACGACTTAATTACTCATTGCTGTTCTCACGTTTACATTGTAGGAACTAAAGTATTAAAAAACAATCATCATTGTATCTTTATTACTTTTTTGTTTTGTATTTTTATGCAAAATGTGCATCATATATATTTCATATTTTCGTACTAGATTTTACGACGGATTCGTTTACTTTGTTTCAACTAGGGGTTCACGGCAGGTGTTAACCGTCGGCAGAGGATGCTTACTCCTCCATGGTACTTGATCCTACCTTCGCTTTTGTCGGATATCCGTGTTGCCCTACACTCGATTTTGTATATATTATGTTTTTTTGGGACCATGCTAACGTTTAACACATTGTTTACTTCGCCAATTTATATTGAAATGTTATTTCGGAAATTTTAAAATTACCGGACATGAAATCTAAAATGGAAGAAACTAAGCACAATATTACAGAAACTGTTAACGAAATATTAGCTTTCAATCTGAAATTTTTTGTAAAAATGTGCTGTGATATCGGTTATATCAAATACCAGTGTACGTATAGTATGATATTAAATGGCAATCTTTTTTAATGACAAGACAATGATGAAAAAGTAAATAGTGTAATTATACCTCATTCTGAGTCTTTTAGTAACCTTTTCACTATATCATTTCTATTACACTGAGCTCCTGAAAAACCCCCCAGTACTTTCCAGCATGATTTGTGTCCTATTTCGTGTTGAATATTTTGTACGGGCTGATCTCGGGGATAACAAAAGTTTTAAATTTTCCCATTATTGGAATAGTAAATTTGTCAACATACATTCCCAACACGAATATGACAGCTAATATTGCTTAAAATAATAAAACTGGCGTACATATGGACGGTGATGTTGCTCTGAAGCTTCAATTATAATTGATACTATTAAATTTCTAAAAAGGACGAGAAAAGTTTCAACAGCGTTGTTTTTAGCAGAACACAGACAGGCAGCGAAGAAGGTGTAACTGCGTCACTTTTTTATGCTGCTCTCTGGATGAGGAATAACTTAGCAATGTATTACATTGTAAATTGAGTTAATCTACAAACAAGTTCCATCGACAGAAAGTTCAGCACAGGCGATAGAAATTGTGATTAGCTATCATTTCAAAGTAA
>CAJDSM010035865.1:0-24113 GCA_903981925.1 Ostrea lurida | reverse complement strand
TTGGGCAAGTCTCTCTGTATATCAGTGCTAAGCATAGGTTAATTTGCAGCCCTTCACCGGCAATGGTGACGTCTCAACATGAGTGAAATATTTTCGACAGGACGAAAAGCAACAAATAATTAATCAGTCAATCTATAATTCTATAAGAGAGCTTTATGACATTGTTCATAACGTCACTCTATCCTTGCAAGTCACTCCTTCACGGAGCGCCAAATCAACATAATCGCAAATAAATAAATATATAATCATAAGTAATATAAAGACATCACTAATTTAACTATTGCGCACAATAACTCAATTGATGAGGACATCAAATCAATTCTTGCTCTCACTGATGAGATAATACACGCAAGAATTGAATTACTGCATACAATTATTGAATTACTGCGCGCAATACTGTTGACTCATTTTAATTCGTGGGGGCCAATGTTCGTGGGTACCCAAAATTTTGCTGGTTCGTGGGGACGTTATTTCATGAGTAATTAATAAATAATGCAAACGGCATAAAATTTGTAAAGATTAAGAGGACAATAAAACATGGTCGTGGAGACGTAACATCGTTGGTAATTAAGAGTGGCCCACGAAATCCACATTGGTCCCACACGAACAATTAATGATGATTCCACAATACTTGAATTGATGCCTGTATTGCGTTCATCGATGTAGTGTAATTATCTACAACTAGTTTGCGCGCATCAATTATTTTAATCAACAATTCAAGTAAAGAGATCATTAATTCAGTTGTGGATGTGTTGATTTGACGATGTCTCTTATCTAAAATAACTTCCCTCTCTACAAGAATTATTTCATGAATAAGCTGAAGTAATGATATCATTAATTCGGTTTATGAGAATATTGAATCAATTATATAGTGCTCATCAATTGAATTGATGAACGTAACAAATTACATGTATTTTGTCTGTCGGTTAAATTATGACGTTCTTCACATTCTGTTGTTGATATCAAATCATTTACTCAACTATAACGCATATCAATTCAGCGGAATAATGTTATAAACAATTCAATTTATGTGCGAAATAATTTAGATTTAAAGTTAGCATTACCTATTTAAATGAATTGTTGCACACATCAAATTAATTGATATCTTTAAATACGTGATCGTAATTAACTAAGGATATTTTCAATTATTTGAATTTATATGACTTTGACGCTTCATAAAAACCTGCAATGTTGTCCAAGGCTAAATCAAATAATATGATATTGTGTTCACCATGGCTATTTATCTCCGCGTTATTTATTATCACCTAAACATTTGCCTGATTGTTGAAGTGATTCTAACATAAGCATAGTTCCTATGTCTTCAAAAAAGGTCGCTTTTCTTCAGCAAAAATGAAACCATTGGCTAACAATATCAGGAGATAATTTTGTAGACTAATACAGAATAAACTTTCTACATGTAGACGTACAACCAAGATCACCAGACTCCTGACTCGGCAGGGACAGCCACCGCCTATCTGTCGGGGGTGAAAACGAACATGGGAACCATAGGAGTGGACGCTCAGATCGTGCGAGGCCACTGTGATACCACTCAGGCCGCAAAGATCACATCAATCCTGGACTGGTCACTCGCAGAAGGTACAATGAACAATGCACCAGAATTCCGCGTCATTTCTTTTATATGCTGCGAAACTTTCTGCTGCATGTACATATCAATTGGCGAAGTTAACATTGTATGAAACGTAGTCATAATCCTAAAAAATATATATAATATACAAAGTCGAATGTAGGGCAACAAAGACTTCCGATAAAAGCGAAGGAAGGATCAAGTACCATAGAGGAGTAAGCATCCTCTGCTGTCCGGTCACACCCGCCGTGAGTCCTTAGTCGAAACAAAGTAAACGGGGTTACCCGTCGTCAAGTCTAGTACGAAAATGACAGTCTAACAAAGGGTATTAAACAAGACTTAAGTGATAATTTGTGATCGTAAACAAGGTCATTATAGCTACCATAGAATTTGCGTATTGATGACTTTCGTTATATCCCTGCAATACCAATTTTTTTGTTAGTAGGTGGCCTCGCTTTAAAAATTCCTCATAAACATATCACGCTCTTGGGTATCGAGTCAACTGGGAGATTGATATATACACCATAAAGTATTTGAAGCAACTGTAATCTGGCTCTACTATGCTATGTATGGTTCTTCAAATATTTTTAATTCTAGGAAAAGTAACTCTACACCCAGACTGATAACACTTACACAATCACAGATGTACGAGTCAATTAGCCTGGTGTTAAAGTAAAATTCTTCACTTTTTATTTGAAGGAAAGTCTGTTGGTTTCGTGACAACTACGAGGGTGACCCATGCAACCCCAGCGGGAACTTACGCCAACACTGCGGATAGGAATTGGGAAGGCGATTCCAGTATGACGCACGTGACAGGCGGATGTAAAGACATCGCACGGCAGTTAGTGGAGGATAATCCAAACATTCAGGTACACACACACACACACACACACACACACACACACACACACACACACACAGGATAAATGAGACCCATTCTGTGTATGTTACAGGTAATCATGGGAGGTGGAAGAAGATTCTTTTTACCAGCGGACGCCACCGATCCAGAGCGAGGCGCAAACACAGCTCATGGGAGAAAAGATGGCAGAAACCTCATTGAAGTAAGAAAATTCAGCATATCTGAATGGCGCGTTCATACAAACTTCTGCAATTACAACATGTGGAACATATTATTTACATGTACATAATGTACATGTACCTTGTCCTCGACTAAGTGACCTTGAATCAGGGTAATGATGTACAGCATCTAGTGTTAGTACATGTAACCTTAGTGCCAAGTGTCAAACCTTTTTTGTACCATTCACTTTAAAAGCCAAATGACCTTGACTCAGGGTCAGGACACACTACTATAGAATCTGGCATCATCAACCTCTTTGTTGAGTATAAAATTCTATTGTTATATTCAGTAAAGAATGGTCTCTATACCGGTATTCTCTACATAGAGAAAACACTCCACAAAATTGATATTTGCTCCGACGAAAAATATTGATGGTCATTCAATTTAAACTACTGACCGGCAGAGAGTTTTACTACCTTTTTACTGAGTTTGATTGTAGCAAATAGATTGATTTAAAAAAACAACAACCGAAAATGAAAGCGATCATGGCAAGGCTACCGCTACTGGATAACTGTTAAAGAATATAAATAACAAGAGCACGACTTATGCCTTTTCGATGTTAGTAAATCTAGGTAACCTAGAAGACAGATCGCTTGGTATAACATTGGAAAACTTGGGAAAGGAATCTTGAACGAAAGATTAAATTTAGAACTTTTTAAAAAAAGAGATTGTAAGCAGGAAAATTATTATCAAATTTGAATTCTTCTCCTATTTTGATCCGCTATGGACTGCAGAGACATAAACTATGAATCTTATTTACATAGATTAATTTCTAATGGTTTGACGTTGAATGTTTATAAATAATAGCAAACTATACTATTTTATTGATTCGTTTTCTTTTTCATATAACAAAACAATTATTGACTGTGTTTTGTGGCAAAATTGATTAAGTTAGTCTTTCGGGACGAAAATATTGCCCTCCACTTCGCGTCGGGCAATATTTCGTCCCTTGGGACTAACATAATCAATGTTATCCTCAACCCCAGTCAATAATTGTATATCTACGATACAAACGAACTATTCAATGCCTACATGTATGTACAGTGATAGAGTTTGCAGTACATTTATTAATATTTTTTTTAAAAATAACTTTAATTTTGTAAGTAATTGTTATCTGAAAATTTTGCAATGTCAAATTAGAGTTTTTGATCAAATATACACGTAGGAATGGATGAATGACAAGAAACGAAGACACAAAACATTCAAATATGTATGGAATGAGACTGATTTCAACACTGTGGATCCTGCAAACACAGAATTCCTCTTAGGTACAATGTAACAACCGAAAGTTCATGTATACTCAATGATATCATATGAACAATTGTCAATGAAATGTTGCATTATATTTAACAGGTTTGTTTGAATCAAGCCATATGAACTATGAGATTGACCGAACGGACCCTCATTATGAAACCGCTGGGGAACCACACATCAAAGACATGACCGAAAAAGCCATCCAAATCCTCTCCAAGAATCCAAAAGGATTTTTCCTTCTCGTAGAAGGTTATAATTTTCCAATTTACTTATAGCCCGCTCTTCAGAAAAGCAAATACTTTCATGGGATCGAGATTACCTACATGCAGAATATTTTCTTTCTTAATGATCGGTCATATTCACTATTTCTGCGAGATTTGAATTCGTGAACAATTGCAACGAAAATCACTACTTTCCACGAAAATTGGTGATTTACAGTTAATCCATTATCTCGCCTATTTAGGTGGAAAAGTGGACCTTGCTCACCATGGAAGCGAGGCTGTGAAATCTCTGAATGACGTGGTGGCGATGGAACTGGCAGTTGAAAAGGCTGCGTCCATGACAAATGAACAAGACACTCTGATTGTCGTTACTGCCGACCACTCTCATACATTTGTCATCTCTGGATATCCAATACGTGGGAATGGGATCTTTGGTTTGTAAACACCGACTTTGATTATAATTGTTTGTTTCGTTGGTTGGATAATGACCATAAACTAGTGCTTCTTTCGTACTATAGCGCATCTCTTGAAGACAATGTACGATTCGGGTACATATAGAAAGATGGCAATTTCTTGCTCAAAAGGTGTACATATAAAAAGTATCACCACTGCCCCAGAATTTCAGGAACATACCAGTTTTCAACATTTCAGATTTGATGTCTTCCACACCTGGGCACGCTTACCTTGCCCGTGACCACAACCCTTTTACTACTTTACTGTACGGTAATGGTCCAGGGGCGCATTCTCACCGACAAGATCTACGGCACGTCGATACAAGTACGTTCTACAGTTAAAGTTCATAATCACATAAACACCACCCATAATAAATACACTGTATAAACTGAAACAAATCAAGTACAGGTCTTGTGAATGTTGTATACAGAACAGGTAGGATTTTCAACCCTTGAAAATCGAAAATTGTGTATGTAGTCGAAGGATTTTTTTGTCCATATACATACTGTATAATGCATATACTATCTATGTACTAGTATTAGACCAAGAAAGTTTCTTCAAAATAACAGATCTATACATGACGAAAGACTAGTACACATTCCAGCTTATTACGTTGAAATAATAATGATTTTGGAAAATCAGAGTGGGTAAGTACGATCTGGTGAATGCTATACTTTTTACGATGGAATAGTGGTTCTCTTGTTTTAACACCTTATGATACCGAACTTCTGCTGAGTCAAATGGAATTTTTGTTTAATGGAATACATTTTCCGTTAGCTTTTTTATGCTCAAATGTCACTAAATCGCCGTAAAACAACATATACCAACATACCAAATCATCTTAACTGGCCTGGTACTTCTAGATCAATTTTCACCTCAAAATATCTTTCAAAAAGTTTGTCTTATACAAAGTATGTTGACCAATACAATAACAATGGATGTTGCATTTAAAGAGGTTCTAGGATGAGGTTTGACAGTGATGTCAGTTTTTTGGGAAGTGTTTTTTGATTTCTGTATTGAAAGAGAATCGGGGAAATTAAAAAGAAAAAATTGAGTTTTCATGCTCGTTTTCGAGCTACAGTGTGTTAAACATGACCTTTTTGTACTTAAAATTTACTCAAGATTTATTCATTTAAACTCCATTTGTCTGTTTGTGTAAACTAACATAAGGATACTAATCAATCATTACATGAAATAGATACATAATATATGTCTTCTTACAATACAGATATTAAAAAAAAGATTTAATACTTGTTATGGAAATAAATAATGACCTTTCTGCACTTTATATACGGAAAACTCATGATATCGAATTTCAAAGTTAAAAAATACATTTTAGGAGTGATGCCAATTTTTAAAAATTCATGTAATATTCAGAGTCTTGTCTCAAAATTTAAAATGGCACTTTAAAAAGTAGAGGATTTCGGTCAAATTTTTAAAATATTGGCCAAAATACTGATTTTTGCACAGAATTTCGAGTAAATTGAATCCGACTTTTAAAGATATGTATTCTGTTTGGAAAAATATCTCAACAAAATTAATAAATAACAATATCTGAACTAGTTTCAAGTCTCATCTACTTGTATTATTAATTCTAAAACTGTAATATACGAATAGGGGTATATAAAATAGAAGGTACATGTATATTGGATGAAATAGAAACTGTAAAATCATGCTTTTTATCAATCAATCTTTCCGCCACAAAATATAGGCCTACCAAACCCTTTCAAAATCTGAATTGACACAATTTTTTTTCAACTGGACAGGGTTCAGTTGTAAATGTGTAATATTCTTGACCGATGGGGTTAGTATTGAACTAGTAAATACATGTACTCAGTGATAGCGTCCTGCGCAGTTGTTCTCAAAAGCTCAGCCTACAGCATCCCTAATGACTTTCAGAACAAGAATGTTCCATGCAGCAAAGTGTCCATGATATAATATAAATCGTATATGGTACTAAATTTGGTGCACCAGATGCGCATTTCGAAAATGATGTCTCTTTAGTGATGCTCATACCGAAATGTTGGAAATCCGAAACAATTAATTGTTTGAAGAGCAAAAAGATGCAATGCCAAAGATTGGAGCCAAATAAATGTTTTCGATGCTTAAAGATCTAGAAAAAGTATGCTTGAATCCTTTTATTATACTTCGTTAGAGAACATGCCAAGGATATTTTTAGTATCAAGCAACAATTAAGTTTATTGATACCGCCTGCTGTCGCCATGTGATCGGGAGATCGTTGATTCGAGTCCTGACAATACATTAGCAGCGTTCCATCTTCATTGTAGCCGAGAAGCACTACGTTTTCCAGTCAGCCGTTCCACTGTCTGCAGAAACTCACGGAGGAGAAGACGTCGCCATTTTTGCACGAGGACCAATGGCCCACCTGTTTCACGGAGTGCGTGAACAGAACTACATAGCTCACGTGATGGCCTATGCTTCCTGTGTCGGGGACTATAACGCACCTGCTCACTGTGCGTCTAGTGCTGCTAAACACAGCACAGCAACAACCAATATATTTGGCAGAAAGTGATTATGTTAAAGTATGAGTCCTTCATTAAACATATAAGTCATATAATAATTATGTATTGTCCTCTTAATATTGGAAGTTTTCAACATTGGTGTTCTGCGACTTTAGATTGACAAACCTGGCGGCCCAATCAAAGCTAAACATGCAGATTTAGGAGAGTCCTTTAATCAATAAGAGCTCAATGTGGTGTACATTACACAGTTTATTGGTACAATGCAGAATAGATTTTAAAGATAACAAAATACATTGCATCAACACAGCAAAATTAAAACAAATTAAATGTACTAGGTATCATTGAAGAAAATCAGTACTAGTATTTATTTGAGACATTAAAGAAAACATTTGCAAGTGTTAAGGGTTAATTCTAAAGGATTTTAAATTCTCTCTATGACATAACATTACACAAATAACTAATTAACAAATATTTGAGAGGTAAAACGTCTAGTTTTTTTTTATTCTATGCGTTTTGTAGAAACATGGTCAAATTGTATTATAACTAAAAAAGCCAAACAAGCGAAAATTACACCATATTTTCCACTATGTGTGCACACGTATTAATTATTTTTTCCATTACTCTATATGTTCCTTTAAAGTAAGAGTTTTAGCAAAAAATAAAATATCTCTGACAAAACATTTCTACACTGCAATGTACACACAGATTACATAAATTGACCAACATTCTAAACAAGATTAACTGTATTCTACTCACAGAGTGACAAATATGACATGCTAGAAAAAGATAATGTGAAACAGAAGTGACAAAATTGGTGAATAATAATAACCATGTAAAAACCAAGACGTTCTGTAAAACATATATATGGCCAAAGTTATGCAGTCAAACATGTTTGCTACCTAAAGAAAAGTTTTTTGTCAAAAGGAATGCATTTGTACTCTTACCATCAACCATTCAAAGGTGATGGCCAAAGCTAAAGCTTTTCAAAGGTAGGTAATTCTCAAGGTTAAGGTAAGAATTCGTACAAAAAGAAAGATCTTGTCAAAAAGAATATCAATGTGAAAAATTACAGCTTATCACCAACCATTGAAAAGTAATGACCAAGGTTAAAGTTTTGGGAGACGATAGTTCGCTTCAGTAAGCATGTGATAATTACCATATTACTCATTGAATGGCAGTTTGGTTTCAAAAATGTATTCTGTTTTGCATATCAAACACAATATCCGAAAATGCTACCGGTAGCACTGACCAATCGGACTGACTGGCCGTTTATGAGAATTTAACTCAGCACTATGTACAGCATTCCTAAGAAAATATCGCCATTTATATGCCGCCGCTGGATCAAGTCACAACAGAAGCATGCCCACGGTTTGTTGATGACCACAACTGGTGAGGGTCATGTTTACACCATCCTTCAGCATGTCCATACAATGTTTATTATTTCCTCTTTTCCTTGATTATTGATCCCGTTCTGGTTATAACTTTGAAGTGTTGATTCATAGCTATTCAGTAACACTTCTGATGGTGACTTGGATAATTTTTGAAAGATGATTATCTGTGGACAAAATATTCCATATTAAAGCTTAATAAGGTCTGTGGGCATATTGTTTTTAAAAGATCATTGTTGGGGGAAAAATGCAAACTCAAACGCCATGCATTATACACTGTATATCCATACTAAAGCAAATGATATGATAAAATGCATTAGAGCATATATCCCAAACACTATTAAGTTTGAGACTTATCTTAGCTGACGTTGTCCTTATCTTGAGGTGACAATAATTTTTATCAGATTCGGCAGAACCTGGTGCCCGCCATGATGTTCCTCTATAAACTTGCTGTCCTCCTTTGTCTCACCCATCATGTGGTCCGGGCCCCCCATGTTTTGTACGACAAGACCAAATATAGTGGCAATGGAGAAAGTAAGATCATTGATGAATTTATGTACATTATGCACTGTTTGCAGCAATATTTCGTTATGCACGGTTTGTTCCTGTTTCTCACGCATTTTTTGTGGGAGAGCAAAATGTGTGCGAACTGGGGGAATTGTACAGGTGAGATAAAAAAAAATAATTGCTATAGTTTATATTTGCTATTTTTTCAACTTTAACGTATTATAAACACGAAGACGTTTGATATAAATTGTAACAATATTCACCACTGATTTTGAAATTTCTCTTAGATTGTCAACTTTAAAAAAATATATATTAGAATGACACGCGTGGCCAGGGCATGATATCATATGTATGACTCCGAGATAAAGTTGCACTACTATAAGTTATCCATACTGATAACGAAATATGCTAACAAGTATTACATTGTACAAATATGTACGTGACTCCGATTATTTAGGAATTACACCTTTCTATAATACAAAAGAGCCTAAAGACAAGTACGTTTTGTGTTCTGCGGGCCTCGGTGAAATTTTATGGTTTATGGTTTATACTATGCACCCAGTACATGATCGCTAAATAAAACTTGCGAACACTGCAAGTAGAAATTGGGTTTTTTTTTGTTTTTTTTTATTTATTTATTTTTTTTTTTTTTACATCTAAATTGAAGTTATTATGAAGACGACGACTGAAAAAGTTGAAGGAATGTTACCGATTAAATTTTCGAAAATTTTTAAAAGCATCAATCGGTTCATCTAGCGAGCTATAGTTGTTTATGTGGAAATAATTAACACTAGAATGACATTTATATAATGCAACCAGTAACATTGTATTAACAGCACATAAAGAGAATTTCAGAAGAAAAATGTACAGGTTTGTATTGATTATGGAGGAACAAACAACAGAAGCCTGCAGTAATATTCTTCCATTGTTTATACCAGCTGTAGAACTTTTCATTTTTATAAATCTATGTAGATATGTTTAAAAGTTTGAAGATCTGTAAATGCATTGAGAAATACAACACAGTTGAAGTAAATATCAATTTGTACGAGCTATTTGAGATGGTATTTTGCACATCAGCTAGGTATTTCTGGACATCAGGAGCCAAGAACACATTGCAGGATTCTCTGAAGAATCAGCCAATCGTTGGAACGGCCAAAAACGTCATCATGTTCTTGGGTGACGGAATGGGTGTATCCACGGTGACAGGTGGCCGTATTTTGAAAGGCCAGCAGCAGAACAAAACTGGGGAAGAAACCGTTCTATCGTGGGAGAAGTTTCCTAATGTCGCTCTCTCCAAGGTAACGTACGTATTTCTCTGGTCAAGTACATGAAATGTATAACGCATGTCAATGAAGGTTAAATTCGTTTCTGATGAGATAAATCCTCGATTAATAGTACAATCAAACAGTAACCACACACCCCCTCTTTTGTCTTCCTACTATTAAATGACATCAGAGACGATAGTCGTGACAAAGAAGCACTCCTCCCCTGTAACACAAAAACACTCATCCTCACCATCCCTTCCAATCAAGCAAAAATAAAACGCAGAGAGAAAACATTTGGTCGGAATAGTCTGTTTTAGATATAGAGTCATATACTAGTACATGTTGCTTTTTAAAACTAATTAAGGTTACCAAAACGCTCTTAGGCCTTGGGCGAGTCATTTTGTATTATATTGATCAATGCAATTGGTTGTGCATGTATTGGGGGCGGGAGGTAATTACAGATCTGAGGTGATTTGCAAATATTTGATATATCGATGGACTGTCTGTCTGACGTTGGGAAAAAACACTGCCAATTACTGAGGTCATTTTTTGTGTGGACACGCCAGAACTTTTAAGAAAGCTTTTTGACGTTGTTCATAACGTCACTCTATCCTAGCAAGACAAACCTACGGAGCGCCAAATTAACATGAACGTGAATGAATAAAAATATTTATAAGATATCATCAAATTGCTGACATCAATGAAATTATTGCACGCAATAATTGAATTATGGTTCGAAATACTTGAACTGATGCGCATTTCTTTCTTGAAGTGCGCATCTGTTTAACAAAGTGAATGTAAACTAATAACTACGAATAGATGACCAGGGATTTCACAAAACATGAGCATAAACAAATAATGATGAATATATCTATATACATGACATACAACGAGAATATAGCGCTTAAAACTGCGCCACAACAGAAACTGCTCTCTCAAGCAGTTGGTGTGCACCTTCTACGTTAAAAGCAACATGCTGTCTAAAAATAACTTGACATATCTCTGAAACATTTACATGAATGTTGAAGTGATTCTAACATAACTATACAATAGTTTCTGTGTTTTCAGAAGCGATTGCTGTTCTTTAGCAAAAAGTAACTAACATAATCTAAGTAAAAACCATTGGCTAACAATATCAGGAGATAATTTTGTAGACTAATACAGAATAAACTTTCTACATGTAGACGTACAACCAAGATCACCAGACTCCTGACTCGGCAGGGACAGCCACCGCCTATCTGTCGGGGGTGAAAACGAACATGGGAACCATTGGAGTCGACGCTCAGATCGTGCGAAGTCACTGTGATACAACTCAGGCCGCAAAGATCACATCGATCTTGGACTGGTCACTCGCAGAAGGTACAATGAACAATGCACCAGAATTCCGCGTCATTTCTGTTATATACTGTCCAGTATCGGTAGGTTGTAACTGTTTTGTTTTGTAGAGGACCAAACCTTATTGTATTTTTAGTGAGAGTTAAGTGTCATTACCATAGGGACGCAGCGGCGGCCATGTTTCCGCCTGCGTTTTGTTACTTATAGACGGCAGCCACGTGAAGCGTTTACGCCAATGGCGGAGCGTCATTCTAGTTCGAGACAAAACAATATAATTATTTGTTTTGCCTCGGACTAGAATGACGCTCTGTCATTGGTTGGAACGCGTCACATGAGTGACATCTAATATTACTTATTGGGTTTGTTACCGACTGTCTATGGAAATAATTTCATAGAAGGCGAGGAGAAGCTGAGCCTTCTACGGGCTTGAACAACCCCACACATTCTTTAGACAGTCAGTAGCAAGCCTAATAAGTGTTTTGTTTTGTCGAGGACCAAATACAAAAGGCTTAGTATGGTGAAAAGTTAGTTTCAGTACTAATAAAAAAGTAACGCCAGACACAATGCCGTCTGTATTTTGAAATTGTTGTCTTTTAAAAGAAATACGGACTACAATCACGCGACACGTTTTAATCCGTTACAAAGCGACATTCTAGTCCGAGGCAAAACAATATTACTTATTTGGTTTGTTACTGACTGTCTACAGAAATATGTCGGGTTGTTCAATTCCATAGAAGGCGAGGCGAAGCCGAGCCTTCTATGGATTGAACAACCCGACATATTTCTGTAGACAGTCAGTAACAAACCTAATAAGTGTTTTGTTTTGTCGAGGACCAAATGTAGACAGCACAGTATGACGAAAAGTTAGTTTCAATACTAAAAAAGACGTAACGTCCGCCATGTTGCCGTCTATATTTTGCTACTCGCCGTCTAAAGAAATTTAGACGGCAGTCACGTGACGCGAGTCCACCAATGGCAGAGCGACATTCTAGTCCAAGGCAAAACAAATTTCTTTAGACGGTCAGTAAAGCAAAATAAAAATGGCAACATGGCAGTTGCTGCGTCTTTTCAATAATGAAACTAGCTTCGTCTCGCCTTCTATAGATTTACAACCCGATATATTTCCATAGACAGTCAGTAACAATCCTAATAAGTGATGGTATACATATAAATTATGGCTCTTTTTCCAATGATGTTGCTCATAATTACAAGTAATGACAATTGTACTAATATTATCAAAACATGATTCTTAAAATATTTCATCTAAACAATGTGTTCATTTCTAAGACATATCAAACAATTTGCTTGATGCTATAATACGCATATGATATATTTTTTCTCAAACACCAACGAAGAACATACCAAAATTGTTTATCTACGTTAGGGTCAACACATTTCTCTCTCAGCAAATAAAAATTAACTTTATAGCTTTTGTGTGTGTGTGTGTGTGTTAATTATGCCTTTTAATACATAGATTGTAAAGTTTTAAATACTTGCAACGTGAAATGATTGGAATTTACTATTGGAGAGATGGGCAATCAGAAAAGTGATATACACTATACTTTGACTAGCAATGGTTCCACAATCACAGCAGTGTAAGTTAATTAGCCTTGTGTGAAGTAAAATTCCTAAGTTCTAATTTGAAGGAAAGTCTGTTGGTTTCGTGACAACTACGAGGGTGACCCATGCAACCCCAGCGGGAACTTACGCCAACACAGCGGATAGGAATTGGGAAGGCGATTCCAGTATGACGCACGTTACAGGCGGATGTAAAGACATTGCACGGCAGTTAGTGGAGGATAATCCAGAAATCCAGGTTCACACACACACACACACACACACACACCCTCTCTCTCTCTCTCTCCTTCTCATCAGTCCAAGTGCTTTATTGCATGGTTATTAGACAATAAAACTGATCATTGCTTCATGAACGTGTGCTTCACTATCCACGGATACTAGTAATCGATGCCCATTCTGTGTATGTTACAGGTAATTATGGGTGGTGGAAGAAGATTCTTTCTACCAGCGGACGCCACCGATCCAGAGCGAGGCGCAAACACAGCTCATGGGAGAAAAGATGGCAAAAACCTCATTCAAGTAAGAAAATCTACACTACAGTCTTGTACATGTATGTCATATCGGGACTATTACCCCTGTGGACTCATCCTAAGTGGGATATATTAAAAATGCAGCAAATTTGAATTAAACAGATTATCACATGTAATTAAATCTACTTACAAGCAAGTTCTTGTTGCAGGGATTTCAACAGTCACGTTTAAAGGCAACATTGCGTAAATTCTAAACAATTTAGTTTGCCAGTATGGCCTGTCATTGGGTCAAATGCTGTTTGCTGCATGTGTTTCATAGCAATTGTTAAACCGTTTTTATACACTGATTTGACTACGGATTACTCCGTTTACCTGATCAAGGCAATGGGCTCATGGCGGATGTGACCGGTCGACAGGGATGCTTACTCCTCCTACGCACCTGATCCTACATCTGGTGTGTTCACTGTTCAGGGGTCCGTGTTTGGCCAACTCTTGTTTTGCATTTTAATTTGGGAATTACGAGATTGATCACTATTCGTTATCTTTGGCTTTATAGCTACGTTATCCTTGACGAAATGATCTGAGTCAGGATAATGACACATGATCTGGTCATAAGAAACCTTTATGCTAAGTATGAACTATTAATGTCAAACCCATTTCTTTACCCTCAGGGTCATGTCACACGCCTATTGCATCTGGCCATAATCAACCTTTTTGGCAAAGTATGAAATATCAATATCTATAATGCAAACCTCGGCCCAAATTTTGTTTATATGATATGAATATTCGATACCTTTAATATTAGAATCTGCAGGACATCTACTTTTTTCTTTCTTTTCTTTGCTTTTTTTAGTTTGTGTGTGCGTTTTTTGGTTGGTTGGTTTTTTTTTTTTAGAGTTTCTGATCAAATATTCTGTAGGAATGGATGGATGACAAAAAACGAAGACACAAAACATTTAAATATGTATGGAATGAGACCGACTTCAACGCTGTGGATCCTGCAAACACGGAATTTCTCTTAGGTAACAACCGCAACATACATGTACTGATTGCCAATACACAATGTTATATATATTGTCGGTCAAACGTGGCATTATAGTTACATGAGCAATATGTATCGAATAGGGTTGTTTGAATCAAGCCACATGCACTATGAGGTTGACAGAACGGACCCTCATTATGAAACCGCTGGTGAACCACACATCAAGGACATGACCGAAAAGGCCATCCAAATCCTCTCCAAGAATCCCAAAGGATATTTCCTCCTCGTAGAAGGTTATAATTTTCCTATTTGCTGAAAGTCCACTTTTCAGATACACGCAAATCCTGTAAAATCGTTTATTTTCACGGCGTCTGGATGAATTGGATAATAGTTTCATTCTTTATGACAGGTCATTTTCTACTATATACATGTATGTTCGTTCCAGATTTGAATTCGTGGATATCTATGACAAGAGTAACCACGAAAATCAGTTTCCTCGAAAATTAGTGATTTACAGTATTCCATTATCTCACTTATTTAGGTGGAAAAGTGGACCTTGCTCACCATGGAAGCGAGGCTGTGAAATCTCTGAATGACGTGGTGGCGATGGAACTGGCAGTTGAAAAGGCTGCGTCCATGACAAATGAACAAGACACTCTGATTGTCGTTACTGCCGACCACTCTCATACATTTGTCATCTCTGGATATCCAAGACGCGGAAATGGAATCTTTGGTTTGTAATCACCGATTTTGATATAATTGTTCGAGTTTAGGTGGGTAATGACCATATCCTAGTACAAGAGACATACATGTTTATAACATATGTCTCTGCTAGTACTTCTTAGCGCGCCTCTCGAAGACTAAATGAAACATGTAAATTTCTTTTCCAAAACGTGTTTGTCATATGCTATTAGGTACATAGCACCGTTTGCAAAGACGAATGCTGCAGAATTTCAGTAACACGTTCGATTTCAACATTTTAGATCTGATGTCTAGTAGACCTGGATATATTTCACTTGCTCGTGACCACAACCCATACACCACTTTGCTCTACGGTAATGGTCCAGGGGCTCACTCCCACCGACCAGATCTACGACACGTCGATACAAGTACGTTCTATAGTATAAATTGATGAAGACCAGGTAAAGTGAGATGTCGCAAGTATTGAAATGCTTATCAAGATCCGTCTTGATCTGATGCAGAGACATCTTGTGGAAAGGACAAGCAATGGGGAGGGGGTGGTTAAGGGTGTTGTCATGCACAATACATATTTTCTCGTGTGTACGACATAATAGAGAGCCGGTTAAGATTTTAAACGTGTACGGGTACATGTACGTGTATTAGGGAAATCACCGAATTTACTCGCGTATTACGACACCACCAAGGCTTCTACACATTGTCATAACTTGTAGAGCGGCATCTACACGTAAGAACAAACTTGTAGCTTATACAATAAACACTAGCTGATAATTGTATAAAAATGTTACTTTAAATATTATATAAGATTTCTATTTTCATTTACACGCAGTTTGGACATGTTTTATCCATTAACTGTTCAAGTCAAACTGACGTTACAAGACTGTAAAACGTTGGAATCTCTAGATTTATTTTACATGTCATGAAAATCTCAACAGACAAATACAAAAAAACGGGTACGTGTACTTGTAAGTACTTACACGTAGACGTAACCGTACACGTTTGAAATCTCAACCTCTCTATTATCTCGTGCGTACAACTTGTCATCTCGTTCGCAAGATGAATATCTCACGCGCCCAATTTATCAGCTCGTGCGCACGACGTACACATGCATTATATCGTGCGCACACCTACATGTATCATAAAAGATTTTGTGAAATCAAACTGCAGTGGTATATTGACAACATGCAATTTGTTTTTCTTCAAAAGAAATGGGGCTGAAAAGATTCAAAGGATCGATTTCATGGTGTTCATTTTTTCAACCGTCATCAAGACTCGTATATATGTAGTTTAACTTTGGCATTGTAATAAATATCTACATTTCAAACATATAACAAGTACTGGAAAGGGGCAGCCCGCAGTAGAATGACAACGGCATTTAGTGGTAAAAGCGCAGTTATCCTTTGGAGTTATATTACACCAGAATAGAAATTTGTCTCCCTTTTCGAATCACATTTTCAAGCCAGTGAGAGAAGAGCACCGAGTTGTGTGTGTGTATTGCAGATAGAAAGATAGGTCCTTGATTTTAGAGTATACATCAAACACAAAGAAATCTTGGAATGGCCTTACATGTACATTTAACTAACAGCGAAACTAAGTCTTGTAACAAACATCTTGAGCTTATTTCAAACTTTGTCGTAATCCTCTCAAATGCATTCCGTTTTCATTGTAGCCGATAAGAATTACCTTTTCCAGTCGGCCGTTCCACTGTCTCTAGAAACCCACGGGGGAGAAGACGTCGCCATTTTTGCACGAGGACCAATGGCCCACCTGTTTCACGGAGTGCGTGAACAGAACTACATAGCTCACGTGATGGCCTATGCTTCCTGTGTCGGGGACTATAACGCACCTGCTCACTGTGCGTCTAGTGCTGCTAAACACAGCACAGCAACAACCAATATATTTGGTAGAAAGTGATTATGTTAAAGTGCGAGTCCTTTATTAAACATTTAATTCATATTGTGTATTCTCGTCTGAAGATTGGAAGTTCTATACTCGACATTTTAACATTCAACATTGGTGTTCTGGCGGTCCAATCAAAGCTAAACATGCAGATTTAGGAGAGTCCTTTAATCAATAAGAGCTCAATACATTGTGTAAATTAAACAGTTTATTGGTACAATGCTCAATAGATTCAATAGAAAACAAAATACATTGTATTAACACAGCAATATTAACAAACTTCATTTTGTAGCACTTAAGAAAGCCATTATTCATTTCAACAGACATGTGCAAGTGTTCATTCTAAAGAAATTAAAAATTCTCTATGGCACAAAATTACAAAAATAACTAAATTAACAAATATTTGAGAAGTAAAAAGTCTGGTTTTTATTCTATGGGTTGTGTAGAAACATAGGGCAATTTATACAATTGAATTTAAGCCAAACAAGCAAAAATTACTTTATGTTTCCACTATGTTTGCCTGCGTATCAACATGCACAATGTAAACATTATTTCCTATACAAGTAATTTAACTCGTTCCTTCAAAGTGAGAGTTTAAGCAAAAAATAAAAGATAATTTCTACACTGCAATATACAAACAGGTATTACAATTATGTTACATTTGACCAACAAACTATAAAACAAGATTAACTGTAATTCTACACAGAATAAAAATATGACATAATGTGAAACAGAAGTGAAAAAATATGGTGAATAATTTTATAAAAAGCAAGACGTTTTGTAAAACACTGATGCCCTCACATGACCAAGGTTACGAGGTAAAAAAGTGTGTTACCTAAAGAAAGGTATACAGTTGTGAAATATGAAAGCTCTTCTCACCAAATGGCCAAGGTGAAAGTTTTTAAAAGGTAGGTATTGGTAAAACTCAAGGTGAAGGTCACAATAATAAGGATTTCGGTACATAAAGGTCTTGTCAAAAATAATACCAATGTGAAATATGACGGCTGATCATCAACCATTCAATAGCTCCGGCCAAGGTTAAAAGTTTTTTGGGGGGGACAAATAGATCAAAAACAAACAGAAAGACCAACATCTATATGCTCCTGAATCTTTAATTACAAGGGCATAAAAATAAAAAAAAAAATATCAAAAGCAGAAGTTGGAGGAGGTAAGGTTATTTTTACATTGAAAGTTCAGAAAAACACAACATTAAATACACTATTCCCAAGACACTTCATCTCATACACTACATGGACAACATTTTCAATACTTATAAAATTCTGAGAAATAGATATCATTAAACACTGATAAATATAATTCGGATTAAAAATATTGTCCATGAATTGTCGGTATGTACTGTTACAGTAAAGGTAGAAATTCACGTATGTACTTTTTGAATACACAGTGACTGAAAAATTTCCACAAAGAGATTTTTTCCCTTAAGAATTTTCAAGTAGTAATACTTTTAAACAGTATCCTTGGTAAATGTTTACACAAATTGCACGTATCATTTGGCTGGTTTTAATAGATGTAAAATTCAGTTCCTCTCTTCAGAAAAAGAAATCACAGGTGTGCACACAGTTCGCATAGTTCCTCTGTATCAGAACAGCTTACTTTTGTGTAGGATATTGAGAGTATGGGGTACTCTGAAACAACAATCAACATCATTAGTTCACTCCAAAATGGTACAGTAATAGTCAGGCTTTGCTAAGAGAATAATTCACACAACTTTCAAACTTGTACTCCCTAAAAAGTACTGTAAATCACTTTTATTTCCTGAGACCATCTTTTTGTGTGGATACAATGATGTACATGTATTTGTTCACAAAAGATGACTTTCACAACTCATTCATTATTCATTGCGCAAGTCTTCTATATGTAAGACTTTATTTGTGAGATCTAAATTTTCGTGACTGACTAAACACGCGAAATTATGGATAAAGAATGTTCTAACAAATAAAATGTGATTCACAGTAATGTGAAAACCTTCAATAAATATTGTATACAGAGAAATTTCGCCCTGATGTAATATAAAGAAATAACATTTCATCCCAGAGACTGCTTTAATTTCTTTCTTTCTTTTTTTTTTTTTGAATTTTACTTTACAGTAATAAGTAAATCATAGGTCCATAGTTTTAAGCTCACTTGAAGGATATGGGTGAAATGTGTAAAAATAAAAGCAGGCAAAATTATCTTAGATTACAGTGTATGAATTATGCCAAAGATGATTTTAAAAAAAATCTCTTACAGTCAGATAGACTCCAAACTTGGCATGTTCATCAGAGGAGGAGCAGGCCACTGCTGGCTTCAGTGTCCCGTCCCCCAGGATACCGACACATTTCCCCTTCTCCTTGGGGGACTCCAGACACACAAAATTCTGTCCTTTTAACACCATCTGAAACTTTGTTTCTACCCCAAGACTGGCTCCCTTAGGCTGAGAAATCAAACATGAAGAAAATAATCATTGTGTTGTTTTCAATATGTCATAATATTTCATAAAATTTTGAGAATCTCTGCAAAACAGTATCTAACAGTACTGACAAAATAAATTTGAACATTCTACTGAAATCATAGATATACTGTCACTGAAACTCACCATGTGTATAAGCATAGTCTGTCCATTCACTATTCCCAGGTAATTGAAGTTGTTGTGAAGGCGGACTTGATTATTTCCCTCGTTTATCACTGTCCAAACAGCTACAAAAGAATTGGAGAGTCCTTGTTTGTGAAAGATTTCCCCTTCTTTGTATCGAATTAAAAACTATAATTTACAATCATCATTATTAGATGTACAAATTAGAATGCTGATCCCAGTTTTGCTACTAAATGTACTAGTAAAAAAAAAAGGCATACTCAGCAGATATTATAATATGCCAGTACCGAGACTACAGTTTCATTAAAAGGACTAAGTTTTACTGTGTAATTACAATATTATTAGCTGTAATCAGAGAGAAATTGTTTACTTCCGTTCTACCTGTAAGTTTGTGTTTGTCTCAATGTTATTTTACATCCCCAGATTCAATCATTTTTCACTCTTAAGGAGCTGTCACCAGTTTTAGGTAAAGTGCCAAAAATTTTGACCAATGCATGATGCTCAAGACCGTAATAGTAAGGGTTCGTTATCATTCCATTGCCTTTTGTGACATCGGACCATGCTTTAAAGGTCATATTTAAAATAACCTGTTAATGCAGGGTGGCTTTGCAAAGGAAGAGTCACTACCTTAGTTAAACATGAAAAGATGAAGATTAATTTTGTATAAGGAATACAAAATTTAGAATTGTGCGTACAAGGACCCCTGGACACACCAGAGGTTGTTGCAATGACAGGTTGTACTGGCAATCGTTATAAGGCCCATTAAGGTCCATAGAATTTGCGAAATGCTGACTTTAAACATGACTGTTAAAACCTCTGTAACATCGATTTGTATAGCCTGCATGGATTAAAAACTAAACATATGCAGAAAAAGCCCTTCTATACTGAATCAATTATGAGACAAACACCCTATCAAGTGATAATGGAGTATTGCTACATAAATATGAGAAGTAGCCAATGGAGAAACTGAAGTCGCCCGTTTGTCATAAAGTTGAGTTGTTCATCTAAATTCAATAAAGAACCTTGGTGAGCGTGCTCATAAAACCCCACACATCTCCACTATATCACCATCGACCTCTGAATGTCAATCCCACCCATGCAAGCTTTATTAATCATTAGTTATTATTACTAACAACTTCCAAAAATTTCCTGGAAATTCATCAACAAATACCAACAGATATAAACTGTGACTTTTTGTCCAGTGACATTTTGTCATCCTTTCATAAAAAATTCCAGTCGTGACTTTTTTGTCCTTTACTTTTTGACCAGTATCCTTATTCTTACACATGTAATGAAATTTTGAAAACTTTATGGAAGGGGTATATGCCCCCTCCCAACTTTGGATTTAGTTCAGGCAACTCATAGCATTTACAAAACATTATTTAGAACGCATGACTTGATAGCAAAGAAGTCTTAACGATACAACATTTCCAAATACAAGTCATTTAATCCTACATTCTAAAGAAGTTAAAATTCCAAACCATTGAAAGCCTCCGGTCCAACGTTCCCCATGCCGTCCACCACAAGCTGTCCAGAGGGAGACTGGACTATCTGGAGGGCCCGTCCACTAGATTTAGACACCAACTGTACCTGGTTACCCGTCACAAAGTTTTGCTACAAATTAACAATTTTCATTGCATATTATACATTTTTTAAAAGAGGTAACTCAACTTCTCTTTCATATATTTTATATATCCTCTCTTTTAGACACAGATATTGTATGTGCTAACATCAATTTACTGGATTTTATGTTTTAACAGAAACAGTAGCACTCTAAACATTCTATCATAATAAATGTACTGTGCATTAACTGGTCATCATTTAGTAAATATTGTAGGCATGCATGTCAAAAGCTAAAGCAACATGTGACTGTGCCACAACCAGTTATTCCAAATGAAGTACATATCACAAGGAGAAGAGAATAAAAAGCCAACAATCAATTTTTTCTCGGGAATCACCTTTGTAAAACACTCTTTTAAGAAATAATGAACTCATCTTATATTTTGAAGTCTATGTATGTGGAAGTAAAACAGCAACAAATGCACAGAACAAAAGCAGAGTAAAAAACATGAATAATAGTAATTTTAGAGTAATATAATCTAACTGAAATGAGGTCCATTGATCTGCTCCCATAGTCTGTTGCAAAAGTTACAAGCAGTGTAATTAGAATGAAAGTAGGCATATACAATGTACAAAGGTTGTCTCAATCAAAGGAGCTCAAGGCCAACTTTCTCTAAAAATGCAAAAAGTTTGTAAATAGGTCAGCATGCAAGTCTACCAAACATCAATCAACTGTGCACATAAAGCTGGAAACTTGAAGCAAGCATGGATGTCCTGATCATCTAAGCATGCAATTATGAGAACTAATTGTCAATGCAAACAAGGATTTTAATCTTACAAGAACAGGGCCATAGTTGACTTGGTTATATTCAGATCTAATCATATTTCCAGCTGAGTCCAATTCTTTCTGAACGGAGCGACCAAACTTGTTCAGATCCTTTGTCAACGATCCTAGCAGTCCATGCTGCAATAATTAAATATGTCATAATTATGTATGTCAGAAAACTTACACAAACAGAGGGATCTTCTGAATTTCTTTGTCTTTCGGGAATTTACACATCACATCATTGTTAAACTGTTCAATTCTTGTACAGGGAACCTTAAAGTTAAATATTGCTATCGCAAAACAATGAAAACAGGTACAGTAAAATAACATTACTATTCGAGGTCTCGCAGGACTATCAAAAACTTCGAGATCCCCGGAGGGAGGTTCGAGAATATCCTAGATATTCGGATCTTCCAGCATTCTTTTTCAACATATTCGCGTTTGACAGAGGATATTCATTAGATGAATCGGAGCGTGTCTCAGGTGGGTAATTGGCGATGGCGGGACTTTATAACAAGGATACAGGACGGCCGGAGTACGAACAGCCCGTTAAAGCTACTCTTAGATGCTGACCGTCAGGTCTTACGTGGAAAAGGCGGAGCGTGCGACAATTATCATTAGTTCTTTACAGCGTCTGGTGTGAAAACGTGAATTTGAGTAGCCAGGTTATGTAAGCAGACCGGAAATTTGACTAAGCACTTCGAGATACAGGTGGGAAGTATGGGCATGGACCTTGAAAAACGTTCCAGACATAAGCGGGGGTATTCGAAGATAACCGTGTTCGAGATATAGGAGTTATTAAAAATCATTTATATAAGGAAAACGGCCAGGACCGGCCAATGACTTCGACATAAGCGGGTATTCGAGATAAATCCATGTTCGAGATACAGGTATTTTTACTGTATATCAAGGAAGCTAAATTGGGCAATAGGATATAATATTCTTTTGAAAATTGCAGATGGAATTTCAATACATAGTACAAATGCACGTGTATGCACTTACGTTTGTTGGGGGTGGACGTTGTTGCACAATTACTCTTGCCTATTAATAAAAAAATATTTGATTAAAGATTTACATGTACTAATTAATTCAAATATTCTTCATATATATATCAATTCATAATATCTCTCTCAATCAGTGATATACATGTACAATGTACATGTAATTTTGAAAATTGTACGGGAGTAATCACAATAAGAATTATATTTCTGAATACAAAGTAATATTTAAAAAAAAAAATAATATCAAATTATTAATGACAGTACATGCACAACATGTGTCCATTGAATGCACAGAATATTCAACAATACCTGCCTTTGCTAGGGATAAAAACGTATAGGTTACTTTTAAAATATGTCAAGAAATTCTGAATATTTTAAAGTTGGTGAATAAAAACTCAGTTCATACTTACATTTGGTGGAGGTGGTTGCTGTTGTATTATCACTGTTGCCTGGCAACAAAAACGAAAATTATATGATAAGGAAATATCAGTCACAGTCTTAATTTGTTCATTGGTTGTCACAATATCAACTTAATTCTTTCTTGAAAGGTAAACATTAAATCTTCATGAAGAATAATTAGTGTACATAGTATACTGTTGTACTAATTAGTGTACACACTGTTATACCATGCATGAACTTACCCCGGCCTGTGGGTACTGGTAGGGAGAGGGGGTGGTCCTTATTAGTGTACATACTGTTGTACTGTAAACTTACCCCAGCCTGTGGGTACTGGTAGGGAGGGGGAAGCTAATTAGTGTACATACTGTTGTACTGTAAACTAACCCGGCCTGTGGGTACTGGTAGGGAGGGAGAGGGGGGGGGTCCTAATTAGTATACACACTTGTTCTGTGAACTTACCCCGGCCATTGGGTACTGGTAGGGAGGGGGGAGCTAATTAGTGTACATACTGTTGTACTTACCCCGGCCTGTGGGTAC
>CAJDSM010035862.1:1886-14590 GCA_903981925.1 Ostrea lurida | reverse complement strand
ACAGCGTAACATAGGCCACCTGTGTCATTCGACAATATCCGCTACGTGATTCGGATATAGCACCTGTTATCGACAATACCCGCTCTACGTGATTCGGATATAGGCACCTGTTCAGCGACAATACCCGCTACGTGATTCGATATAGCACCTGTTCAGCGACAATACCGCTACTGATTCGGAAATAGCACCTGTTCAGCGACAAAACCCGCTACGTGGATTCGGAAATAACACCTGTTTCAGCGACAATACCCGCTACGTGATTCGGATATAGCACCTGTTCATGCGACAATACCCGCTACGTGATTCGGATATAGCACCTGTTCAGCGCAATACCCCGCCATGTGATTACGATATATCTAATGAAGAAAAACCAAAGTCAGTATGTAAAGAGGGTCCACAACATCAATACAAACACTTCTGACTATCCATATAGGTCATGCAACTGCACTTCAACAGGTGTAAGTCGAATAAGACATTTTACTGTCAGGGTTTTATATTTCTTCAACTAAATCAGACATCAAATGTACTTTCCAGCTTTGTAAGTAATTTTTCAGACCCACAAATCCAGTCTATACTTGAATGTGATAAATGACTGAAAGTACGATTCGGGTTGACATTGTGGCGGTAACAATCTAAATGATGTCAGTAACTGAAAACTTCCCCATTTACCCCGCGGTAAACTAAGATCAGAACCTGGGGTGTACAACACACCCCCCCCTACAGACACATCCAAAACAAAATCACACAATGTCGCTGGAATGTGGAACGATTTGTTTTTGAAATTTCATTCCATTTGCTTTTTCCATCAGAACGTTGTTTAGGTCAATTCCCACTGATCATTATACAATGTTGTAGGGCAGTACGAAACATATCAATATAAGAATATTAGCTTTGATGAAAAATATAAATAAATATTTTATATAAAAATGACCTCACTCTCTATCTGTGTCCTATCATGGATAGTCCTTCAAAGTAATGGTATTGTCAATGTCTTTTAAAGTATGTAAATGCAAATTTGAAACACGAACGTGTGACTTTATCGTTCGCTAAAAATAAAAAGGCTAAATCAAATACATTTTTTGTTTACCAGTTTTGGCATAAAATATTAAGAAAGGCATATATAAGCTTAATAAGCAGGGTTCATACTGTTCTACAAAGAAATATTATAGAATGGGGAACATTAATTGCAGTGGTTTTAATTTCACTTTGTTTGTTGTCTGGGATTTGTTTTAAACAACGTAATTATTTTGGCAAGTGTGACACAATGCCGTATAATCTTTGGTCATGAAATCTGTATAGTTGCGAAATAAAGAATATTGTAATTCGACCTATACTGAAAAACCGGAAACGTACAGACCGCAAATTAAACCATTTGTCGTATTAAATTGAATGTTTATTTCCATGCAACTTGTCAATCTGGGTTAAGTGCTGTTTGACACATTCACATTAATTTAAAATTGTTCTTTAGCTCTGTTTTGACCTCAAGTTACTCCATTTACCCGATAGAGAAATACTAGTGTGTACCAAGTGGTCCCGTGTTTGGTTCCTCTGTGTTTTTGTATTCTAACTCGGAACTTTTTTACGAGACTGGACCACTTGTTCGTGTTTACTTTGGCCTTTACATAAAGAAGCAAAGTTAAATATACAACCTCTGATCAATTTTGGTCAGTCTCACCCATAATCAAAATACGAGCCTGAGGAATTTGGGCTCTGAATTCTAGGGGTGGGATCAGGTGGTCTGGAGGACGTAAGCATCACTTGTCGACCAATTAACTACTCGCCGTTGGCCCATGGTAAATGATAGGCAACGGAGTAATCTGTAATCAAAAGCTAGTGCATAAAGCACGGCTTAAGATAGGTGTGACAGGGTTATTCTTCCAATAAATCTAACCCAACTTCTGATATAACCAAGTACCCGTGTTTGCCTTATTACTTAAATTTTTCATTAATGACGACTTTTACAAGCGGGTCCAACTACTAAGAAAACAGTTTGTTGAGGCAGGATCTTACCAGTCTCATCTAAAGTCATAGTTTCGCAAATTCCTTGATAGCTAGTAATGACTTCGTTGCGAAATTTCCAAAGCATCATGTGGTGTGTTGTCTCTCCACTTATTCGATACGCAAGAGCTTGTCGCGTATTGTCAGTTTTTTGAATCCGGAGGCAGCTCTTTTTTAAGACAAAGTTTGTTGTTGCGGGGTTGTCAACAGTCAATGTTAAAGGCAGCAATTTCGTAAGTTCTATGGTCGTTATAACAATTTTTAGTTTATTCCAATATGACCTATCATTCGAGTCAAATGCTGGTCTGAGTCCGCTTTCAAGTCATTGTTAAGTCGGAGCGTGTTTTTCACACACGATTTGACTACGGACTGTTCCGTTTACCCTGATCAAAGCAGACTATGGGCTCACGAGGTTGGACCGTCGAACAGGATGATGCTTACCCTCCTAGGCACCTGAATCCCCACTTGGGTGTGTCCAGGGGTTCCGGATTGCCCAACTCTGTGTTTTTGTATTCTATTAGGATTACGAGATTGATCACTGTTCGTTATCTTTGGCCTTTACATTCAGACAACAACTCCAAAAGACATCCCCAGTGTTGCGATTTACTAATTGACTCTCATTGTCGCTCAATAGTTTACTAGTGAAATATACTGTATCTGAATCAACAATACTTTTTATTTATCATAAACGTAAAAGATTATGTCTTTATATAATAAGAGTTAAGATTCTGTCAAAATTCATCAACTGATCATAAACACAAAACACAGAATCGAGATATACAAATGTACTAATTGTGATATTACTGGTGCATCTTGCAACATGTTCACAGGTGTTGTGTAATACATGGTGGGCTTCGCGTCTGGAATTGTTTGCCCTTCTCTAAATTTTGCATTCTTTTATAATTTTACTGATTTACGTGTTTCATAGCAGTTGTTATGCCGTTCTTTGTACATTGGTTTTGATTGCGCATTAGTCCGGTTTAGCTGATAAAGACAATGGGCTCAGACCGATCTTACATATAACTGACTGTGCCTCTTTTGTAAACAGGAGTCCATCTTTGCCGAACACCTATTTTGTATTCCGTTTGAACCTTCTGATTTTAGAAATTTGCTAAAATATTTAAGGAATGTAAAAAAAAAAAACCCCCCAAAAGCCCCCACAACACCCCCCCCCTCCCAAAAAAAACCCCACCACTAACAACAACAAACAAACACCATGTTTTTCATGTAGAATATACACTATATTCAACATTACAGACTATCATTTTTTCCTATCTAGTGGGGAACAAAATGCTTAGTAAGTAGGAACGTTAAACAGGGTTTTAATTTTTATCATACAGTTGTAATGTATTCAGAGTAGGTATGTAATGAGGTCACATATGCATGGAATACTGCTTTGTCAAGTTTTAGGAAACAAGATACTCTCTTGTTATTATGCAAAACAGATTTAGAAAATCAAGTTTCCTCTCTCTCCCTTTAATGTAGGGCACATTTGAAAGATTGCGCACTTGACGTGCATACATGGAATTGGGCTTGATTAAACATACCTGTATACAAAGTAATTTGAGGAAATTTTAGATTAAAACATACGATATCTTGAGCAACAATGTGACATGTTAACCTACTATACTATTCACGTAAGCAACCTACACGGAGAAGGACAAGGAAAGTTGATAATATGTTATAGTCCTCATTTAGTTTTGTTTTTATTTCTCTCGTCATTAAGGCTTCATTTGGCATAATTATGTTGTCTAATCTGGTACATATATGCCACTAATATAAAGACAAAAATAACGAACAATGATTAATCTCGTAAGTACTAAATGCGATATCAAACAAAGGTAGAGCAAAGACGGTCCCCTTGATACACCATAGGCGTAATTGGGTGCCTAACAGGAGAAAGCATTCTATGTCGACCGGTCACACCCGCCCCTCCCCAAAAAAAACCCCAAACAAACACCCCCCCTAAAAAAAAACCAACAACTACCAAACTTATGACAATAAAATAATTATGGTATTCCAATAACATTCTTATAACAATGAATACACATGTAAAATATAAAATCCTATCGCTATTTCTTAGCTATAGACAAGGTCAAACGTTATTCTAATACAGACCAAAAACCAAGGTCAAGGCAATAAGGTAACAACCTAGTTAAAATTAGATCCTTCAATCTGCTCACATACTTTCGATACACAAAGGATCTAATAACTCTCCATTGAAAATATGCATTAACCAATCAGCGATTGGCTTAGAAAATCTTCTGTGTAATAACATTATCCAAACTTTTAATTATCAAATGATCATTTTGACTAGTTCCAAAAGTAAAATACCTGCGATCATTTCCGTCTTACCGCCCGCACCATTTCCAGTGTTGATAAAGTGATGGTTTACCAAATCCAGCAGATAAAACTGATAAGCAATCTTTACGATTAGGGAAACTTTGCAAAATGTCAAGCTGTAGAGTTTAGCGAATCTTCGCAATGGCGACTGATAGCCATACAACCTACACATTCTCTATTTTCGTCATTTTCCCTGACATCATTAATCTAATTTTCATTGGCTGATATATTTCGAATGCTGAGATGACCTCGTACGGGGACCTTTTAGATGTTGTATTGAAGCATATCGTAAAATCCCCCAATAGAAACTCGAAATCAGATATACTATTTATACAATATAAATTGGCGAAGTTAACAAATTGTTAAACGTAACCATAATCCCAACAGCATGATATAATAGCAGTGTACTTGTACAAATGCACAAACCAAATATATTTTAAGCATGTTTGTGAATCAATTGCTTTTTGATTTCAGAATCCTGTTTATCATGTCAGAGTTCAGTTATCTTTGTGCTCCACGGGCTACTCCCTACAAGTACGAAACAGTTATTCAAGTCTTCAACGAGATAACAAAACTATCTCCAGACAAAGAAATTCTCATTTACCGAGGCATTGATGGAACCCGGGAAAGCTTGACTTGCCGTCAACTTCAGACACAGGCAACAAAGCTAGCAGGCTATCTCATCAGGAAAGGAATTCAAAAGGGAGATACAATCGCTCTCTCGGGGCCAAACACTCTAGAATGGGTGATAGCAGAATTAGCGATAATCATGGCGGGCGGTGTTGTTGTCCACGTGCCCTTCAGCATCACCGACGCAAAAGACGTTTACGAAATAGCCTCAATTGCTGAGTGCAACGCATTTTTGATAGATCCAGGAAGAAAAGATGAATGCGTAGATATGAGTTTACAACTTATTCCACTTATTCGTCAACTACGTCTTTGTAAAGGCAACAAAGAGGAGAACTCGAATGATGTAGCATTTATATTTCTCAGAAAGAGTGAACATCTAACTTCCTACGATGACCTGTCTGGGATATTAAAATAAAAAAAAAGTGATGTTGGTTTTCCCACGCTCTACCCTGAGGATAAAATTGTGATTTTCACGACGTCCGGAAGCACCGGCCAGCCTAAAATGATCCCTAAAACACACTTCCAGATGGCCAACTATGAGCTGCTGTCATATGAGAAATCCTACTGTGATCGACCATTTGCTTGGGCAGCCGGATCTACCATTACCACCGTGTACCAAGGGAAACCTGTAGTATTTTGCGATTCATCAGTCGCCACCGAAGGGCACAGGACGATGAAAATTTGGGAGATAATCAAAGAAGAACAGTGCACATCAGCACTATTCATACCTTACTTTCTTTCAGATCTGGTGGCCGAGGCAGAAAATTACGAAGATTCATTTCAACTTGACTTTGTCATCACAACTGGACAGCCAGTTAGCACTCTCCACACTAAGGTTGTTGGTAAATTTACTAGAACTCTGAAAGTGGGATACGGATCCACTGAGACATATTGGAATTCTGTACGTTCGCTCAGTGGTGCTGCTTTTGAATTTGAAGCTGGTGACGTAGGGGAACCTTTACCAGAAGTAGAAGTGAAAATCATTGATGGTGAAGGAAATATTGTGAGAAAAGGGGAGATCGGGTAACTTTGCCTACGAAAGATTTGTGGTTTAGAGGAGTACTACAAGAATAAAGACTTAACTGAAGAAGTCCTTTTGCCTGGAAAATGGTTTCGTTCTGGTGACATTGGGTACATCAATAGAGACAATCATATCATAATAAAAGGTCGGGTCAAGGACTGTATTTCTCGAGGTACAAGAAAAATCATACCCAGTAGCATTGAAGAACTCATTATAACAATGAATGGTGTAAAGCATGTGATTGTGGTTGGTGTACCTGACAAGCGTCTATACGAAGAAATCTGCGTTTGTTACGTCACAAACCAAGAACATCAGATTGCCCCAGCCGATGTAGAACAGTTTTGCACTCAAAAGTTTGTTGGACGCCATGCTATTGATGGTCTTGGATCGCTGCCAAAGTATTTTGTTCAATTCCATCGTCTGCCGATGCTTGGTAATGGAAAGATCGACAAAAGGCAGATGAGAATTGATGCCATTCAACAACTGGAATTGTCTGATCAGATGCAAAGTTAACTATTGATATCAAATATCACTCTTTAAAGGATAACCTTGTGTATTTGAAAAAGAGTTTGATATGATTACTGCTCTGTTCACACGATTGCGCATTAAATTTAATGCAAAGTATTATAATGCGCATCAAATTAATTCGATTTAAACTGCGTTCACACGGTGGTAATACGGAGTAAACTAATGCGAATTAAATTCGTAAGCATTCTGATAAGCGAGTGTGCAACTGGGGGGGGGGGTAACAAAGCAAATACGTGTTAAATCTTGATTTGGTCTTCATTTCTCATTATAACTAATTTTTCTAATGTTACATGACGTAATGCTTTATTACAGATACGTATCAAGTTTTACTATGACATCATTAGGTGTGAAATTTCATCTGTTAAAAAAAATAATTGTCATCACTAAGTTTTAGATTTACATTTTTATTGTATTCAACACCAATAATTCCTATCCATGTCATGAGCAGAGCACAAATTTAAGTCTGGCATTATTTAGGTTTACATATATATCCCAACGAACTAGAAATAAAGGACACCACAGGGTCTTCCATGTCTGCTTCGTACTTGGATATTTTATTGAACATTGACGGCAAACTAACTACTCAACTTTATGACAAACGGGACGATTTCAGAATTAAAAACACGACGTAAAATTTAATTCGAAGTAAACTAATGCGTGTGAACACAGCTCAGATTTAATGCGAATTAACTTACGTTTGATGCGATTTAAATTATCCGTGTGAACGAGACATTAATTTGTAAGAATCAATATCCTTGGCTTAAACAGATGGATAACATATATAAACTGGTATAGAATAACTTGGTATTCGGACTTACATGTATTACCTTGACAGACAAAAACGTACCTATCATGTAAAAAGAATAACATCTCAGAACCGTTTTATTGTAGACCTTTTTATGAAATAGAAAATGAACGGAATAAAACGTGTTCAATGAAATATCTTTGTTAGACAATATTCACTAGTTTTGTTAAGAAGTGTGTATATTTCGTTACTTATAAGTAACAAAACATAAACGTTCAATGTAAACATATCTGATACAACGATAGCAAAAGCGAAATTATGGTACATAAAGTACTTCATAATAAAATAAATGTTCACTTTGGAGATTCCTTGATCCGGCTATCTTCACATAAAATGCATCATGTCTTGTATCCTTATGAGATGGCGGCACTCTTATTTTTTTCCGAATCTGTTTGGGACTTATGAGATTGATCACTGTTTGTTATCTTTGCCTTTTCACCGATCGACATACTGATCGCATTCTGTGAGTTGCTTAAATGTGATATTTTACTGTGTCAGATATATTGTAGTGTGTGAGGGTTGTTGATATTTTTTATATGCTAAATTGGTTTATTGAGACCGTCCCTAATTGATGTTATATTGTTGATGTTTGTTTAGATGGACTGCATTGTCATTGATTTATTGATATTTCATAATCCGGGTAATAATTATGTATTTTGATGATTGGGAAGGGGGTTGGAATTATAACTACATTGTATTTGTATTTTGTCAGGAAATTCCATCTGACATTTTCACGGTAATTGTTTACCCAGTATACAGCATTAAATCTATTTTTGTTACTCAGTACTTACATGTACATGTTTATGAAGTATTCAGGAATTGTATTGTGTTCATCTTTTTCGCTTTTACACATTATTACAGTTTTCTGTTTTACAAACACATGCTACGATGTCTTGACTCTTGTATTTGTCACGTTGTTAGAAGTTGACCTTGACTTCCGGGTCAAATCTTATTTTAGATGTCTAAACCTCATACACATTCATACCCGGTAAAGCTATTGAGAATACGACACTGTAAGTAAACAAAACTTTTATTTTATTGTTTACATGTTGTATATTGAATGGGAAATAGTATTTTATAACTTAAAATTAATTTGTTATGGATTTTTATTGTAGAACTATGTTTTTATAGACGTTTCAGTTCAATGTAAACGGAATCCGTCTTTTGTAGACGAATTTTGAACGTAATTTGGTTAAACGAATTCTAAACGGTGAGTATATAAGGGAAGAAATCCGTTAAAGTAAAAAAGTCAGATTTTTTTAGGAATCTAGAAACACGTAAATTTTATATTAGTAATTTTGGCAGTTTTTTGGACATTTGGGCTTATTTAAATTTTCTAATGTAAGTGTTTATTTTTTCTCCCATTTAGAATTTATTAATATTGGGCTAGTATTTAATTGAAGTTTTTAATTAGTGAACTTAAATTCATAGAGCTAATCATATATTCCGATTATTTTGGGATCTGGTCATATCATTTTAACTTCTAGAATTTTTAAAGTCACATATTCTGATCATTTCTGGGTCAGACTTTTATTTAATTATTATATTTATTGGGGAAGTATTAGATTTAGCCTGCAAATTAATTGTTATTTTGAGAGGCTTGTTTATTTCATTGAACTTTCTTATTGAACAAACTTTATTCCACTCAATACATTTATGAAACTTTAAAAGCGACTCATTTATAATTTCTTTAAATTTGGTACAGTACCTGGTGTCAGAAAAACTATTTAATCATTTGAAGAACTGCACCATCCTGACAGAGGCAGTTCAAAGGTAGTGCTAGCACGTTATAATATTTTAACCACAATGTTGCATGCTATGATGAGTTATAATCTAAAATAAAATTTTATGAAATAAAAGTCGTATATACTGTGTCATTTCCTGGTACATGTTATTGTTGCGATGTCAGATTTTTATTTTTTTTAAATCTTTTCCGTTAATGTTTGTTGAAGCGATTGGCAAGCCAATCTTGCGCTGTGAAATAGACATAAGGAATACATGTGTAACCTACACACATCTCATGCTGTCAAATATCGGCGCAAACTCCACCTTGTGTTTTCAAATTTGAGCAGTCAAGTAGATGTTTCGATTATATGAAGATACGCGATGGCTATTTTCTCGGTTGAAGTTTGTGTAATGTAAAGGCAAAGATAATGAACAGTGATCAATCTCGTAAGTCCCAAAAGAATACAAAAACAAGAGTTGGGCAATCACGGACACCAGGACACACCAGAGGTGGGATCAGGTGCCTAAGAGAAGTAAGCATCCCCTATTGACCAGTCAGACCCGCCGTGAGCCCATAGTCTTGATCAGGTAAACGGAACAGTCCGTAGTCAAATCAGTGTGTGAAAAACGGCTTAACAATGGTTATGAAACACATCAGACAGCATTTGACTCAATGATAGGTCATATTGGTAAACTAAATTGTTATAACGACCATAGAACTTACGAAATGCTGCCTTTAAACGATTTAATTTGAGGTATGAAATATTTTCAAGAGAACCCGAAAAAAAAAAATAGAAAAGAAAAAAATGAATACAAAAAGGCCTCGGGTTTTTTATTAATGTTTTCAACTTCTTCATAAACGACCCCTTCTTCTTGCGTCCATTTTTCTCGACTGATTGTGTCAGATTTTGAACTTTTTGAGTTCACGTCACTTCCGTGTTTCTAAACTTGTACGCTTCAGTACAGTAGAACGCTCAATGAGTTCAAACCACAAATACATTCAGTGTTATGGGGATAAGGTTTTTCAAAGTGTTCATGTTTGTGGAGCTGCTGTCCTATGGATTCATTGCATTTAATGTATTCATGTAAGAAATAGATCTTGCTTATTTCACGTTTAAATTGCGGTCACCGTACGGTCACTGTGCGGTCTGCCTGCGGTCACCGTGCGTTCTCCGTGCGGTCACCGTGCATGTGGTAAAGTAGAACGTTTCAAAGACTGTATAAGAAGTGAATTTACAACGTTGGTTATTACAATTTATTATTAAATACGTTACATCTCAGTAAGTTAATATGAATATTGTTCAATTTCTAATTCTATCGCCTTTGTCGGAGGTCCGTGTTGCCCTACACTCGATTTTGTATATGTTTTTTGGATTATGATTACGTTTGACACAATGTTAACTTCGCCTTATTGTATGTAATGGATTTACATTTCCAATGTTTTAACCTTTGATATGTTTACCAATTTCCCGCATGAGCGCATGGATCCTAATAAACATATAGTACAGCTATTCTAAAAGTTGGGAACATTCCGAGAGAAATGAATGTAATTTGTAAGTATAAAAAAACAACTCAATTTTGAAAATCCAGGAAGTGACGAACAAAAATGGTTTACGCCTGCCTACTTTTCATGAAGGGGCAATGATCGCGTCACATTGAACATGAAGGAGCAGTGATTGCGTTTGAACATGAAGGAGGTAGTGATCGTGTTTGAGCATGAAGGGCAGAACGCGTTTGACATGAAGAGCAGTGAACGCGTTTGAACTAAAGGAGCAGTGAACGCGTTTGAACATAAAGGGGCATTAAACGCGTTTGAACATGAAATGGAGGGGCGGTGAACGCGTTTGAGCATGAAATGAAGGGTCATTGATCGCGTTTGAACATGAAGAGGCAGTGAACGCGTTTCAGCATGAATGATGCTGACCAGTGTAAAGTGCTTCAGTCTAGGCCATCACGTATTTTCAAAACTGAAATTTATTTGTTAAAGAGTTTTGCTTCTGTGTATTGTTTTATTGCAAATTGTGTGTGTCTTATGCTATGCTGTTTTTCATCATGTAGTATTATTTACACACTAATCTTAGATACTAATTGTATGGCTGTATATATGATTTAATGCAGGACCACAATGGAAACTAGCTTTATGCTAATATGTGTCATCCTGGATAAATAAAGGTTATTAGTATTATAATTATTGTAGTATATATATTTTAATCAGAAGGAGTATTCCTGTACATATGATTAGTTTGAAATGAGATGAATTACGTTTTAGAGGTGTTAACGGGTTTTCATGTCTTGAGATTCATCAACAGATGAATTAAGTAAACCTTTGACTTACACATTATTACATAATGACTAGAACGAATTGTAATGAAGACTAGGAATACCTATAAATTATAACGAAAATGATGTTGTTTTACACTTGTCACGAGTAAATTATCTCTGTGAAGTCAATACAATTATATTTTTTGACCCCCGAGAATAGTTCAAGTTCAGTTTATTTCTTTCTGACCACTTGATGGTACATGAGAATTTATGTACAATATATATAAATTGAAATAATATACAAGGTACATGTGAAAAGCAGAGTAACTTGCGATGACTGAGATGAATTATGGGGGACAGACTTAATTTGTCGAAATGCGCATCTGGTGCATCAAAATTGGTACCGTATATTATTTATTTCATGTTATTTCGATGTACGTTATTCATATAGATATAATAGATTCATATAGATATACATTAGATATAAAACTACACAATTTGATAAGTACATTGGAATCAATACGAGGGCCGTTCAAAAAATACGTAGACTTTTGTCATAACTATTTTATTTAACGTCATATTATAACCAAATTTGGTAGATATGATTTAACCATAAATGCAACTAATGAACAAAAAGGGCGAAGTTACATGTGTCAAAACGTCAATCATATCCAAAAAACCATATACAAAACGCAGAGTTGTAGGCAACACGACCTCCGACAAAGGTCAAGGTAAGGATATCACTGGTGCCATGAGGACGTAAGCATCCTCTGCCTGACCGGTCACACCCGCCGTGATCCTAGTCAAACAAAGGTCAAACTCGGGACCACCCGTAGTAAATCAGAGTAGGAAACATGAAACATTCCAATATTCCGATATATCTAAATAAGTTATTTAAGTTTAAAACGTGTGAAAATGAGGGTCAGCGTGCTGGAATATATTATGATGATACACATACAACCTGTAATGTTCAAGAAGTCATATCTCTGACCAAATTCGGCTATAAATGAAAAAGAAAAATCAGATGGTTAATGTTCAAGTACATGTTACTTATTTCACAAGATTAAATATTAGGACACAGGTACATTGCTTCGTTGAACGGAACTTCTCTTATAGAGGATGGTAGTCCTCGTAAAAAATGCGACGAAAGTTGACGTCGCATGAGTTACGGTAAGCCAGCAAAAGTAGCGATAAGCATTTAGTTGTTGCCGTTAAGAAAACCCCTATACAAACTTTTAATATGTTAGACAAAGAAGAAAATATGTTAAAAGACAGGCCTGCATTTCTTTATAAATGACATAGGGGTTTTTGAGAGGTATAAGGTATGTATAGAATGATTGGCGACCTAGGAGAGAGCGAATAATCCCGGGGATTTAATTTAAGCAGAGTATT
>CAJDSM010035857.1:0-16331 GCA_903981925.1 Ostrea lurida | reverse complement strand
GCTTCTTTGATAGATCTAGATCATTTGATGTTCAATTATAAGAATAAAGCCTGTTCCCACGGAATATTGCCTCGTATTTTCATTTTCGTAATTTATCCTATTTATACCCCCCGCATACAAAGTTTGGGGGGTATATTGGTTTCACCTTGTTTGTCCCTCTGCCTGTAAATCCGAAGTACTGTTGATCACAAACTCTTTCTAAACGACTCGCAGGATTTTAATGACAGTGCGAGTGTTATAGGTTACCATAATGGAAATAAGCAATTGTCAGGAATGTTTCTTTCGGAACATTTATGTACAAGACATGAACCGTTTAAACTTGGGCATTTTTCACCAACCAGATGCTCAAGACGTTGTCTGCAACTCCTACTCCTGAAAACTTGCATATTTTCGATGAATCTTAGTTGAATGTCAGTTTTACATAGATCGAAGATGTGGCATAATTGTCAGAAATTTTGATCTGGTGACAATTTCTTTTACAAGATATGAATGTTTGGGCTTAGGTTTTTCATCAACATGTGCCATAATGCGTTGTTCGCAACTCCTCCTGAACAGCAGTATATTGATTAGATGAACTTCTGTTTAATTTCAGGAATTATAAATTGTGCCCCGCAGGGGTATTTGTCCTGAAAGGACAGTTCTAGTGGCTTTTTTTTCTTCTGGGGATTGGCCAATAGAAGACAAAATGTTGAAACCATTACCAATTGTAATATTACTGTTTAATATTGTGAATTATTGTGATTCATTGGCTTTTTCCAGTGATCTTTTGATCTCATGTATTTGATTTATCAGTGTCTGTGAAGTTACAAATATTTAATATAACATTAGATATTAAAAATTACACATTCAAACCATACTCTGTGGGAATATATGCTTTAATGTTAGTTTTAGCCGTAGAAAATTCAGCTGTTAAGATCATTACAGATAATTTTCCTATATCTCTTTATTATACCCTCCAAATCCTCTAATGAAACGTATAATGAAGCTTATTAAAATTGACATTGTTAGGAAATTCATTGTAAATTACGTACAAAATTGCTAATACGATAATTGACCATGTTGGAAATTGAAAATGCCCATGACAAAGTATAGCGAAACTAAAAGCTAAATGCGGTTATTCATATTTCTCGCCCGTCGTCCCATATGCTGTCGTTTCAATTTCTGAATAAGCGAAACCGTTCTAATCCGGTTTCCAACCCTCTCTGCACAGCATGTCCAGTATTGCATGTTATATATTTGAGATTGTTTATCATTATTTAAAACAACTCTCTGAACTCTAGTGATGTAGCGCCCAATCAAGGAAAATTACAGATAAACAATGGTCAATCTTTACAGAAACCAGAACACTGACGAAGTCAAAATGGGCACCGCTGAGGCAAATGTTCTAATATACATATCTGCAAGTGTACAAAATTTCAGCTTAATTTGTACTAATCTTCACAGAAACAAAAACACTGACGAAGTCAACGAGGGACCCGCTGAGGTAGATGTTTTAATGTACACATAAACAGGTGTGCCAAATTTCAGGTATGTACAAAGTATAGGTTTTGAGTTTTAGTGTTAACAAAATTTGATTTGCAAAATCAGAATTTTCATGAAAAAAAGAAGTTTTCCCCAAAAATATTAGCCCCCTTGAAACAAATTTCAATGTGCACATCTGCATATGGTGATGAACAAGGTGCAAGAGTTCAGCTTACTACTAACTAAACCATAAACAGCTGTTAAAGAGTCACTTCAGAGATACTGTTCCGCTACATATTCCAGAAGTGTGTCAATCAGATGTGGATTCTCAAAAACTCTTATAGAGCTTTAGAAAAACTTAAGTCACGAGATTTTTCTAAAATTGACTGCATCAAAACGTATGATTTCTCCACAATTTTATACAACAATTCCTCATGATAAAATTAAAATCTAGGCTTTTTTCAGATAATGGATAATCGCTTTTTGAACCAAAACGGCACCTGAAAAATACAAGAGTTCTTGGTTCGTTGGGAAACAAGAAACATATTTTGTTAGAAAACTACTCTGGTTGCCCACACAAGTACTCTGAAGTAGATATTAAGAGCATGCTTGGGTTTCTTATAGAATATATTATCTATGTAGTCTGTGGAGACTATGCGTTCCAACAATCCATTGGTATTCCTATGGGCACTAATTGTGCAGACTTATTTTTATATTCATATGAAGCAGAATTTGTTCAAAAACTGTTACGGGATGAAAACAAAAAAAACCTTGCCGTGTCCTTCAATCTTACACACATATATTTAGATGATGTCTTATCAATCAACCATCATGATTTTTATAATTATGTCCATTTGATATATCTTGACGAACTCGAAATAAAGGACACCACAGAATCGGACAGATCTGCTTCATATTTGGATATTTTACTTAATATTGACTTTAATAATAGACATTAAATGAAAAGCGTGATGAATTTAACTTCGCAATCGTCAACATTCCTTTTCTATGTAGTAATGTACCACTATCACCTGCTTATGGTGTGTATTTCTCCCAGTTGATGCGATACGCAAGGGCATGTCATGCATGTGAGGACTTTTTATATATGTTCTTTTAGGATTATGATTACGTTTAATACATTTTTATATTTTGTACAATGTTTAGGTTCTAAGTTTGTGTTCACAAAATATGATTCTCAAAATCTGTGAAATGAAGTTTTTCTAAAAATATTGACCTACTAGATAAATCAAATTTCAATACGCACATCATCGTATGGTGATAAAGAAGTGTGCAATATTTCAGCTATGTACAAAGTTTAGGTTTTAGTGCTCACACAATGATTTGCACTATCTGTGAATTTTGCACACTTATTTATCACCATATGCAGATGTGTATATTGAAATTTGGTTTTGTAGGGGTCAATATTTTTAATATGAAAATTTACAGATAGTGCAAATCATTTTGTGAGCATATATGGTAATGAACAAGTGTGCAAACGTTCAGGTATATATACAATGTATAAGTTTTTAGTTTTAGTGTTCACAAAAGTGTTGACGGATAGACAAATGGACAACGTGAAAAATACAGGGTGCCCATCTGTCGATGCGGGGCACTAATGAAACAGTTTTTCTAAATCTTTCTGTATTCCTTTATGATGAAAGCGAGAAATATAAACACGTGAAAAGCACGTGTACAGACCCCTGCTTTAGTCGTCGAAGATTTACTATACACGTATTTACTATAGTTTTTTTTTAAAATAATAAGTATTGGGGGAACATATATGAGATGATATAAGTTATTTAATTCCATTTACGAGGACTGCTTGTATAAAGTGATTTCTGTCAGATTAACGATTTCTGTTCTGAGATTTATCGCAAATTGGACTGACCATATGTCGACGAAGATCAACTTATCGTTCGGGGATTTTTTTTGTCGCGTATTTATTTTGGTTCTATCTCTGAGACACTTATCAAAAGTCCATTGTGTACATGATTGGCAGACTTGGCCAGTAAATCTGATCCTCAACACGATGCTGTCTTTAACAGTTTGGTACAATCTCACAAAGACAGATGCTTTAGTGTTTTGTCTGTCGACGGTCCGGAAGCTGCAAGCGAGGGAATAGTTCAGATATGTATTATTTTCCCTAATGTGGACAGAACATTGAACAGCTCTCGGTTTTGCTCCACGAGACTTGATTGACAGCCACAACCCTGATTATGAGAATTCGGACAAAGCAAACAACATGACAGTCGCTAGTGTAAATAACTATGATTTGTAATGTAGACAATTATTGTTTCAATGCCAACATACATTAAATTCTGTTATGACCAATAGATCATTGACATCAAGTTTGAGGACTCACCAGTGCCTAGAAAACGACAGAAAATTGCTCGTCATATGTGTGACGTGGATGATTCGCCGCATAATAACGACACCGATGAGGAGGATTCCATCAAAATGAACGAGGATGGAAATGTGACCTTCTCTGTGAAAAAAGCTCAGTCTGTCGACTTTAAACTCTAAGCAAGAGGCCTATGGACTATACCACACATCTCCTGGTGTACAGTTTTAAGTGGTTTAAATTCAATCTTTATTTCCAGGAAAAAGTTTCACCCAATATTGTGGCTCCAACCAAACCCCAATAGGGTCACAGCATAACCAAACTTGAATTCACACAACATAAATATTCTTCAACACCAATATGACTACATGTGATATATATGACTTTGTTCTGTCCTGAAAAAAGAAGGTCAAAATTATAGATTATGGTCTTGCCAAAAGAAATATGAAATTTCTATTCTAACTAGCTCATGTGGTATTGAATAGTTTGAGTTTTCTTAAAAGTAGATCAAGGTCACAAGGTTAAACAGCAATGTATCAAATGAAAGAACTTACAACAAAGAATCTATTTTCAAAATATGAAAGCCCTCTCATGATTACGTCAGGAGATATTTAGTAGGTAATGTTTTCTTACAAGTAGGTCAAAATCAAAGGTTAAGACCACAAAATTAAACACTTTTATACTGAAATAAAGCCTTCTCACAAACAAATGTGCATTTAAAACATAAAACTTTTGTCACTTACAAGTTAAAGTTTCAAACAGACAGGCAAGTCAAAACAAAATACATCCGACTATATAGTCATGGGGCCATAAAAAGATCTGGGAATATCTGATTTAGCCTGGACCTGCTGCTCTTGGAAATAATTTGTTTTAATTAATTTACTGTTTATTGCCGATATAAATATTTGATCTTTTGTGACTCCACCCTACTCAGAGCCCTTGAATTGAACAAATTTGAATTCGAGCGGCTTGAAGATTCTTGCATATCAATATGATAAATGATGGTCTTGCTGTTGTTGAGATGAAGATCATTCAAGAGGTTTCCCGATATATCACTAAGTAAAACTTATGATCCCTTATTGTGGCCCCGACCAACTTTAGAGGATCAAAATTTCAACAAACCTGAATCTGCACTACTTACTTGTATATTAACATGAATAATAATGAACCTAATCTAAAATATTTTTCTTATATTACTTTCATGTAAAACTTTGATTTCTATTGTGGCTCCGCTCAACCTCTGGAGGCCATGATTTGAACAAAATTGAATATACTTTATGTCAGGAAGCTGTTCGCCATATTCACCTTTTCATGAAATACATTGTACATCTTTCATGGCACATATTTTGATGATCGCTATAAGTTGATATTAAAACGATGCTGTAGTTCCTTATTGACAAAATCTTTGTATAGTGTTTAATGATTGTCGAACAGTCTGTTGAAATTCTCATGACCATGAATTATATGATTCTTTGTTAGCTAGCCTGTTATATAAAATTATATTCTTATGGAGCGGAATTTATGCAAAAGCCTTTACACGACAAAAAAATCTCTAGCTGTGTTTATCTCAACATTCGATATAATAACAATTTTACTCACGTGTCAATTTGATATATCCCAGTAAATTCGAAATAACAGATACCACGGAGTTTCCACATATGCTTCTACTTAGGTATTACATCGCATATTAAAGGACATGAGACACGTTTTTGAACTAAAAATGTTTCAAATTTTAGATTCCAACTTTGATGTTTTAAAATTGTAAAGGTAAGATAACGAACAGTGATCAATCTCGTAAGTCCCCAAAAGAATACAAAAACAAGAGTTGGGGCAAACACGGACCCATGGACACACCAGAGGGTGATCAGGTGCCTAGGAGTAGGTAAGCCTCCCCTGTTGATCGTCACACCGCGCCAGTGAGGCCCATAGTTTCTTGATCAGGTAAACGGAAACAATCCGTAGCCAAATCAGTGTTGTGAAAAACGGTGCTTAAACAATGGATATTGTAAAAAACACATCAGACAGCATTTGACTCAATGGTAGGTCATATTGTAACCTAAATTGTTGTAACGACCAATATAATTTACGAAATGCGCTTTAAACGTACTGTTTTTAAAACCCGCAACAACAACTTGTCTCGTAAAGTAGCTCTGCCTTTCGATTCAAAAAACTGATCATACGCAGAACAAGCTCTTGGCGTATCGAATAAGTTGAGAGACATACACACCATGAATATTGTTACATAAATATGCGAAGTTAACAATGGAGAAGCTGAAATCGTCCCGCTTGTCATAATGTTGAGTAGTTAGTTTGCCCTTAATGTCAATGTTCAATAAAATATCCAAGTAAAATGCTTAATCAAGTTATTTCTAGTGGTCAGTAAAGATTTGAAAGTTAATTGTTGGGTTACAAGTAAGATACAGCACTCACAAATCTTCGTGATGTAAACAAGGCTCGAGCCTTGTTTATGTTTACAAAAAGATTGCTTCGTAAAAAATATCATGTTTATAACAATATGAGATGTGAGAAACAATAGACACTGTTTAATTGTGTTCAGAATGAACTTCTAATTTGATAAAAATTGGTTTAAATGGTAGTTTAGTAGTAGCATATTCAATATATGTAAGCAAAATCATGGCTCGGGCCTTGTTTACATAACAAAGAATTGTAAGTGCTGTATCTCACTTGGAAGTCAACAGATGACGTTAAAAATTTTCCTGACCATTAAAAATACCTTATTCAAGCATTGTAATCATTAAAATTGCAATCTAAAATTTGAAAATCTTTAGTGACCCCTTTAACATTTATACTAGTTTTAACTAACTCGTGCTTGCACGGGGACTCATCTAGTTAGATCACAAATAGAATTAATGTCACTAAGTGGTGTGATATTGGATATCTATAGATAAAAATTCACAAGTGTGTGATATTGATATCTATAGATAACTTAGTTCACAAACAGATGTGTGATATTGATATCTATTAGTAATAGTTCACAAATAGACGTGTGATATTCATAAAATTTCTTACAAAAGTGTTTCTCGTTTTGATAAGTTTGGAAATTCAATTTGTAGAGAGGAAACCAGCTACAATATAGCCTGAAAATGTAATGAATTTGTCTTCGATTCACTACTTCAAAGCGTACAGATCCAGCTGTGGAGTTAATTAATCACGTGTGTTGCAGATTTCTATAGCATTGATGTTAACAGAAAGTCATTACAGGGGTGATGCAGTTTCGACAATGCCGCACTAGGTATCTCAACGAATGAGATGGAAGACCTCAATTATCTTTAAATTTAGTTACAGAAATGTCTCTCTTTTTAATTTCTTTTTAATATTGACGTTGATCTTCAATGCCTTTAAATTCATGTATAATATAAGTAATAGAGTATATGTAAATCATAATAATTAATAACGATTCACTTTTAAAAACGATATTTTGTTTTGAACAAGTATTCAAAGTACATCTACGAAACTAGGACAAAGCCTTCAGATATACTGTAAAGACAATGCATTGTACATTTTATGGTACAGTTTAAACATGTAAAATTGAAGATGATGCTTAAAACCTATTCCCTACTGAGATTTTAACAGCTTAACTCTGTGGCTCCCTCCGGCCTAAATCAATTGGAAAACGTGTAAATGTAAAATCCGAGACTGGTCATATCTCGATCCATGTTCCAAGTCTTATGCGACATCACATCCGGAGGTACAGACAGATACATTTTGATATTCCGCAAACGATTTCAATGGCATTTTTCACCCAGTGAGTTTACAGACATTTCTGGGAACAACAGATACTACCTCGCACACCACAACGGCGTGAAAGTATCTCTGTAGCGGTACGGAGTTTAAATAGCGGAAAATGTCTTTCGATACTTAATTGCATAATCCCTGCCTTATTCCGCAGGGAATGTCGCACTAATAACATGCTATTATGATGACCTGGGACTAAGATTTCCAGAAGTTTAAGGTTCTCCTTCTCAGCTCGTTGTTATTTTTAAAGTTTTCCTTTCGATATCATTTTTATGCCCCCGTGATCGAAGATCGGGGGGCATATTGTTTTTGTCATGTCCGTCATATTGTCCTTTTGTCTGAAACTTTAAAGGGAAAAGGACACGTTTTGAACTAAAAATGTTCAAATCAAGCTTTTCATTGCCAATATTGATGTTTTAAATGCTTATCAAGTTATTTCTTAGCTGGTCAGCAAAAAATTTAAAGTCAATTGTTGGATTACAAGTAAGATACAGCGCTCACAATCTTCGCTATGTTAAGCAAGGGCTCGAGTCCATGTTTATTGTTTACAAAAAGATTGCTTCGTCAGAAAATTATCATGTTTAAAACAATATGAGAATGTGGAACACATATATATAGTTTAATTGTGTTTTGAATGACTTCTATTAAAAAGAATAAATCCTGCTTTAAAATGGAACGTTTTATAGCATATTCATATATTGTAAGCAAAATTTCGTGGTCGGGGGCTTGTTTACATAATAAGAATTGTAAGTGCTGTATCTCTTCATTTGGAAGTCAACAGATGATTGTAAAAAAATTCCTGACTATTAGATAACTTAGTTAAGCATTTGTAAACATCAAAATTGGCAATATAAATTTGACAACATTTTTAGTTCAAAACGTTGTCCCATCCCTTTAACCTCGGCTAGAACTAGGGCTTTTGATTTTACACAGGTGTTTTCTTATGTCAAAACTTTTCCGTGGGTACCAAAGTGACCTTCGTGATTCTTGATCTGGAAGTTTTGCCTACTTTTCAAAACATTTGTACCTTAGCTATAACTTTTGAATGGCAGTATAGGACTTTTGATATTTCACACTATTATAGGATGCCTATGTTTTTTATGTCAAGACTTTTCCTAGTGGTACCAACATTTTTGAAACTCCTGACCTTGATATTTTCACATGTATGTTTCTTATGTCTAGACTTTCGTGGGTTACGAAATTTTTTTGACCTCCTGACCTTGATATTCTTATTTCAAGACCCTTTCCGTGGTACAAAATTGTTGACCTCCTGACCTTGATATTCACATGTAATCTTTCAAGACCCTTTTCCGTGGGTACCAAGAATTTGGTTACCTCCTGACCTTGATCTTTGGCCCGCTACTTTTCTAAAATTTAACGTTTGGCCATAACTTTTGAATGGCCAAGCCGATAGGGCTTTCATATTTCACACGTGTATCCTTATGACAGCCCTTTTATCTGGACCAAATGTTTGTACCTTGAATTTTGACCTAATATTTTCAAATGAATATTGGCCATAAACTTTTGAATGTAAGGTATAGACAATCTTTATGAAACAGCCCGTCCACTGGCATGTGAATCGGGGGCATTCGTGCTTCACAACACATCTTGCTTTCTATCCCGTTGGGGGTCCGGGTTAGAATAGGTCCTCACATCTCCTTGCGTGTCGTAGAGGCGACTGAAGGGGCCAGTCATTCGGATGAGACGGAAAAACCGAGGCCGCCGTGTTACAGCCAGGTGTGGCACGAATAAATAAAGGCCCCAGTGTCGAGCACAGGCCTAAATTTTGTCAGCCCATCACCGGCAATGGTGAAAACGTCTCCATATGAGTGAAAATATTCTGAGTGGGACGTATATAACAATTATAATCAACAATATCCTATCCTCTCTTCCAGGTAGAAACATATTTTTCTGGTCAGTCTGTAGATCTGCAACACATCTTGTGAACGCTTCTCCTACACAGCTCGTCAGATATACTTGAATTTGTAACAATTGGTTCATTAAGGTAAAAGTATGAAATATTTAAATCACTTAGTTTATGTAATTACATAAACAGGATTATGAATCGAGAATTAGACCATCGTTGTGTAGTTTCAAATCAATACATTAATGCACCACACGCACCGAGAATTTGAATTTTAACAATCAATCAACAAATTTGTTCTCTCTCTCTCTGATATATCTTTTAATAAGGGTCAAATAAAATAATATGTGTGTTTTCCTATTACAAGGGGATTTTAAGTCCAGGTTAGGTTAGGTAGGCAAAACATTTTATTTTTTTTGAAAATTTTAATTGAATTCCAAAATCCAGACCTTTCATTATCGATAATCAAGGGCCGGCTGAGAGTCGACTCGCACATGATAGTAACAAGAGATCCCATGGGCCACATCTCTCACCTGAAACTCTGCTTCATGAATTAGAGAAGAGCAGAAGTTCGGGATTTTACACATGTGCCACTATTCAGATTGTATGGACTACAGCTACCCTGTCATCTTCCTAATACATATAAAATGAACATTCATCAATAAGAAAATAAGACAGACAACACATATGATAGGTTGGATGTCATAGCCTAGATCTGGGTTCTTTTATCTGTTCTCTAAAATTGTCTTGATAAAATACACAAGAAACATGTCAAAGGGCGGGGGTCAGTTCCGCCATGTGGCCACACCCTACCCCCAGGGAGCATGGTCGACCAAATTGAATCTACTTCATAATCAGGAAACTATTAGGTAAATTTCTACGAAGCACGTTTTAAAGATTGTCCCTTTAAATTTTGATGTAAAAATTTTGATTCCTGATGTGGTCCAACCTGTGGATCATGATTTAAAACAGTTGAATCTTACTATATCAAAGCTTTTCATATAAATTTCAGCTTTTCTGGCCCAGTGTTTCTTAAAAGATTTTTTAAATGAAAACCACCCTATTTTTGCATAATCGTGCTTATCTCCCTTTTGATGGCGGTATGGTCCTTCATTTGCGAACAAATTGAATCCTTGACCCTAAGGATAATTGTACTAAGTTTGGTTGAAATTGCCGAGTGATTCTGGAAAAAAAGTCGAAAAATGTGAAAGTGTACAGACAGACAAAAGTGATAAGAAAGCCCACTTAATTCTTTGGTTCATCGATGAGCTGAAAAAAGCTTTGGAAACATCATTCAATTTTACACTTAGCACCTTCAAAAATATATAGATCTCCTTATACAAAAATGAATTATTTCCCAGAAATTAGAAAAAAATATTTTTTTTTCACTCTTTAATATTTCTCATTTGCATCCACCATTGACAATTTCATCAGTGATTTCGTATTATTGAAAATATATCCTCTAATAGGACTGCAATATGTACATGTAATTATTTTGACTTGGTATGAATTGACTGGGTATGAATTCACTTGGGCATGATTTGACCTACATACCTGAATTCCGAAGTTTATAAACAAAAAACAGCTAACGCGTTTGCAAATGAAACTTTGACAGGTTTTCAACTTATGTCTGAGTAAGACAAATTATCTTAAACAATCATTGCCTTCAATTAGCCACTAGATCGTCATTTAGGTGACCTTCACTGGAAATGGAGAACTGCGGGGAATGTCCTTTCATCGAATGTGCATATGTGTTCATACGCCGTATGATACTAGGGCTGATATCCCACAGACTCTAAAGTAAACTTGTGCTGTTTTACAATTGATATGATATGTGTCTTATATTCGAAATATTTTTTTATCTCCTCATGTTATTCAAAAAACGAATTTACATACAATATATTTACACCACAGCACTCCCACAACTATATTCAGTTGCGTAGACAACTCAAGTAGTGAAGAGGCAAATCCGCGAGAATCAGCCTGATGGCAAGGAGTAGCTCGCTACGCTAGCCGACTCAAAAATCCCCTATTCTCTTACAGGAGCTTTTAGCCTGGCTTTATCCTGATCGCTTGATTTACAAAATAAACAAAAAACCAAGCGGTATCCAAGAAGAAACCTCCACAATACAAAATAGTTTTTCTGATATTCAATAATTCAGTAAATCAATATAATTTTTCATTTTCATAAAACAAACAACAACATTTTAGATATGTTCTGATTACTTACGCATAGATTTAATCACAAGATTGAGGTTTTTTGGCACACGTGCTATGCGCATTTATAAATATCGTTGAACTACAACATAGGATCTCCGTAATGGTGCAGTAAACGTAAACGTCAGAATTAAAAAATAATCGGAGAAGGCTATATTATTGCAACTAATTGACCCCGACATTTAAAAAAAATCGCAAGTCGAGGCCGGGGATATTTCATCTGAGAAGCTGTCGAGACCTTGATGTTCCCGATTTTTATCACTGTGTGAATAAATGGCCCAATATCAGAATTTTCATGGTACATGTAGATCTCGGTATTCCTAAATCCCTTAATGAATTAGACACATAAATTTCCGTTCATTTTGTGCGAATTTTCTGCATGTTCACATCGTTTAGTCAACGCAGACGACATAATATGCACGTCATCAATTAAGTACACTGTTGTAAAAAATAAAAAGGGGAATTTATTAAGTCTTTATAGCGAGGGGTCCATTATCGGCTGTTTAATTATAAGGCGCTTTTTGAAAGCGGGATGGCGCAATATTCGGCCCAAAATGACATAGATTATTTCTATTTCTTAGAGACATGTGTTCACGTCATCACTGGACTGTACATTCTTGCGCGTATTCTAGGTTATTCGGGTATGGGTCAAGAAATAATCCAACAATTAGGTGAGTCTACACAGAGAAATTTGATGTGGATGAATAATTAAGAGGATATATAGCAAATATTTGAAAAGAAAAAGTTTAAAAATTCACTCAATTTGTGAAAAAAATGGCAGTTTCATAGAAAGCATTGAAAAAATTAAAACCCTGCTGGAATCGAACCCGCGATCTGATAGTTCAGAGGCAGGTTGCTTAACTTACTGAGCTAGTCGCTAGGCATTAAATTCTGATGATTGGTTATAACCCTGATAGTGATATTTTCCTCCATATTTCGAAAGAAGTCACCATTATGACGATGTAGAGATCCACACTTAATGTCTGTTGAACATTATTTTTGGGGTAATATGAAATTAAACCTAAAATTCAAAGAGAATTTTCAAAATTGACTGCATCAAAACCGTATGATTTCTCCAACTTTACACCCGATTCCTCACGATAAATTAAAATCTAGGCTTTTTTCAGATTATAGATAATGTGGCTTTTTAACAAAACGGCCCCCGAATAACGAATTTCTAGTCGTTGCGAAACAAGACACATATTTTGTTAGAACACTCTGATTGCCCACACAAGTACTCTGAAGTAGATATTAAAGGCATATTGTCTCACGACGGCATTTTTTGGAATCAGCAGAAACTATGCGTAATAGTTGACGTTAAAAAGGATTAAAAAGGAGTAAAAAATGGTAAATTGTAAAAAGTAAAATGTATAAATTGTCGTTTTGTGAAGTTTGTCTGCTCCAGAGAATTGATTAATTATACGATATAGCCAAAGATTCTGATGACGTTAAATTCGATAATGTCGACACGTCAGAAGACGACGTCACAATGCTATTATAGCACAGCAAGGTTAACGTTGAAGAAAAATAACTTTTATTACTTAGTATATTACTATACCTTTCAATACATTATATCGTTCGATTGACCTTCGGCGATCGAAGACTAAACATTATTTCTTTTACGGGAATAAATATGATACTATACTGGTAAGAACTAAATTTATTTATTAAAGCATTTTATGTAGTTTTATGGTGAATTATTGCTCAGTTAACGTATAATGTATGAAGAATTCCGTAGTGTGAATGTTCATTTTCATATTTAGTCATCGTCATAATGATATGTTATAAAAATTCATGAACCTATCACGAAAGTTTCTTCTGTTAAGACCCGTGATTATTTTTTTTAAACTTCTAGTTTAAATGTACTTGAAACTGCATTTTCATTGTGCTGTGTCATTTTGAGATTTTTTTTTGTCTTGAGGCCCCTTGGTTGAATGCGTGTGAGCGCGCGAATAGCTTTCTCGACGAGTTAAAACTAGGGTCATAGAATAAGACGGGGCTAAATCGAATTTTTTATAACTGAGAACAAGAATCAACGAATGTATTTTATTAAGTTTGGAGTAAGAATAAAGTAAATAATCATATTGGTAACAAATATTTAATTTTATATCATCATAATCTTACGATTTCAATGCATTCTAAGTGAAATAAAAAATATTGAGATTTTGTGTAGAGAGCATGCTTGGGATTTCTGTATAGATAATATTTATGTAGTCTTTGGAGACCAGGTCTTCCAACAATCCGTGGTATTTATGGGCATACTTGTTCCCTTCTTAGCAGACTTAATTTTTATATTCATCTGAAGAGATTATACAGGAACTGTTAACGGGATAAAAAAAACAAAAAAAAAACTTGCCGTTGTCCTTCAAACCTTACATATAGGTATATAGATGAGGTTTATCAATTAACAATCATAAATTTTCACTAATATGTTCATTTGATATATCCGAAGAAACTGCGATATGAAAGAACACCACAGAATTGACATATTCTGCTTCATATTTGGATATTTTCTTAACATTAATCTAATGGAGACTGACAACTAATATATGATAAGCGTGATGACTTTAACTTTTGCAATCGTCAACTCCTTTCTATGTAGTAATATACCACATCAGCCTGCTTTAGGTTGTATATCTCCAGTTGTTCGATACGCAAGAACAAGCTAATGGTATGCGGACTTTTTGAAGCGAGGCCAGCTTGCTAACAAAAAAGTTGATGTTGCAGGGTATAAAACGATCTCGTTCAAGTCATTCATTTCGCAAATTCTACGGTCGCTAATAAATAATGCCTTGGTTTGCGATACAAATTTATACTAGTATATGTTTGACTGATTGTTTTACCCTTTGTTAACTGTCATTTCCTACTAGATTTGAACTACGGGTAATCCCGTTTACTATTTTTCGAATAAGGGCTCACGGCGGGATGTGACGTCAGCAGAGGATGCTTATCCTCCATGGCACCTGATTACTTGCTTTTGTGGAGGTTCGTTTGCCTTAGCACTCGATTTTTGTTATGTTTTTTGGATTATGAATTTGTTCACAATGTTAACTTCGCCTTTTGTATTAAGAAAATGGACTTATAATTTTTCGGCTGATTTCAGGTATCACCGAAATTTTGGACGGTAATGCAGTTCTACCGTCCAAATATTCAGTGATACCTGGATCAGCCGACAAAATTAGAGTCTTTCTTAATGTTCGGACATAATTATGGGAGTTGACGATGGAATGCAGAAATGCCCTGTTTGTCATATCAGATGAGTTGTTATCTTGCCGCGAAGTAAAAGCAGTTGTATCAAAGCATCAATAAGCATATAAAGAATATGTCATATTTCTAAGCCAAACACTTATAAGACTACATGTAGTATGAACATCATGGAGTTAGTGGGTCATTTTCACAAAAAATATTAGTTAAACCATGTATGGAGAGAATGTCTAATGAAGAAACGATGTATATTTGCAAAGAAACTAGCAGGTTAATAAATGTACAACAATTGATGTGCTAATACTCTACATGACTCTCAATAACAGTACAAGTAACAAGCAGAGATGTCCGATTACATGGAAATGATCAACAAACAGTGTAAGTTTTTTGGTGTCTTTTTAAACACATACTGGCCTGGAGGATTAATTTTTTCTGTATTCATACTCCTCAAAACCGTACTGTTGTGCGGATTCCATTTTGTCTAGATGCGACAACCATGTTTGTTTTGATACAATCAGATAAACTCCAAACATACTAAAGAGCATTTGACATGTACTCATTATGAATCTTAGAACTGTTATAATCAAAAAGTTTCATAAAGATTTAGATAGTTTTGAGCTTGAGTGTGAAACGCGCTTAATTAAGCTTTTAACTTCCAGGCCTGATTTGCGTCAGATTAAATTGAATACGCTACAAGTTTATTTACGATCTGTCTAACTGCGTGTTTTGGGGGAATTGTAATTCTGTGTTTTATCTGTTACAAAATCTGATTTCAGGATAACACATGTTTGTGAGACTCTTTTAAAAGAGTCAAGTGTTAAATTAATATTCTTCAAAAATAATGTTAATCTATAAGTATCTTTAAATTTGTTTGTTTGTGTCACGTATAAAGACTTTGGCTGATAACACATTTCTGCAAAAATGAGTTAAATACGATAAATAAATAATAAATAATAACTTCATCTTGAAAACATTTCTCTGTAGTATGTAATGTAAAGCTAAGCTTTCAGTACATTCAGTACTTTGATTATCATTAGGAGCATATCGTAGCAAAACGTCCGAAGTTAGTTATAATCATTTTCTAGGCTTCTTTGCGTACAAAAATTTGCAACAGTCTATAGATAAATTTCTAACCTGCAACTAACAATTTTTGAGGCTTTATCCGACCGTTTTAAACAGTATCCATATACTGCAATTTATATATTCATATTTGGACGCCATGTTTGATGTTTGGAGCTGGACTTCCTGTTGTCATATGCCCATATAAGGTAGTGTTTACATAAATATAAGAGTACGAGAGACAAAGCGATTTCGTCGAGATATCAAGTTAAACAAGAAATTTTACAGAAACATAAATGCCGCCCATGGTGCAAAATCCAAAATGGCTATTCCTGTTCAAGGTACATATTATGAAATTGTTGCTCTATACCAGACAAAATAAGGGGAAATGCCATTTAATCATGATTAGATATCAAAAGATTGAACAAA
>CAJDSM010035851.1:20921-39136 GCA_903981925.1 Ostrea lurida | reverse complement strand
CTGAAGGATTTACAATGAAAGCTTCCTGAAATAGATGTAGACATTTATTCTGTTCTGTCCCCTGAAGGTAGGAGAGAGCCACCATAGGGATTTAAGTATTTACATGATGTAATTATAGGAAACTCTTCTGCAGAAACCAGATTGACCAGTTTCAATCAAACACTAGTACCAAATTAATTTTGGGTGAAAGCGAATTCAAAGCCCTGTTTCAAAAAAGGGCCATTCTTTTCCTACAAACAGGGGAGATAATAACGAAAAAAGAAAATAGGTGGGTTATTTAAAAATAATCTTCGTACAAGAACCACATCGTCCAGATAAAGTTAATTTTTCAAGGAAGAGGCCTGAATAGATAATCAAATATTGTAAAAAAAATAAATCATTGCTGGCAGAGGGAAAAGGATGGGACCAACAAAAGGATATCAATCTTATTACAGCGAATATATAGAAAAAATTGATAGTAAGGCAAAAGATAACGAACGGTGATCAATTCTCGTAAGTCCAAATAGAATACAAAAACAATAGTTGGGGCAAAACCACGAACCCTGGACACACCACGGAGGGTGGGGTCAGGTGCATAGGAGGAGTAAGCATCCGCTGTTGACTCGGTCACACCCGCCGTGCACGCCATCTTTGACTTAAAGGACCGGTAGGTCCATACTGGTAAACTAAATTGTTAATAACGACATAGGAATTTACGAAAATTGCTGCCTATACGTGACTGTTGAAATCCATGCAACACGATTTGTTTGTAAGAGTACTTGCCTCGTATTTCAAAAAGCTGATCATACGCAGAACAATGCTCCTTGCGTATCGAGATAAGTTGAGAAGACATTGGCAGCACCATTGCAGTGATGATGTAATATATGCTTCATAAATGATGGGAAGTGAGGATGGAGAAACTTGACAATTTGTCCCCTTGTCATAAAGATTGAGTAGCTAGTTTGTCATTAATGTCAATGATTCAAATAAAATATTCAAGTACGCAAGCAGACATGGAGCCCTATTGGTGTCAAATTATTTCTAGTTCGTAGGGATACTAAATTTGAATCGGACCATAATGAATGAAAAATAATTAATTATGATAGATAAGGTCGTCAATAAATCGAAAATGTCGAATTAAAGGCATCCGCTCGAGACTTTTGAATCATGAATTTAGCCTCTAAGAATATAAAATAGGTCAAGCTCTAATATTGGAGGCACAATTCGTGCCCATTAGCGATTCCCAAAAGACTGTTGGAAAGACCTGATTGCCAAAAACTACAAAGCATATATGTCAAGAGGAACTCAGTACTTGCTTCAATATCAAACTTGAGAGTACTTTGCGTGTAAATTCAGAAGTGGAGATTAATTACAAAAATATTTTTTTTGAATGGCGTGATCACTTAGAATAAGAAATACTTCTCTTTCCATATTGTTAAAAGAAGCAACTGTCTATAATGTTACAAAGTCTTTTCCGTTAATTATCATGCGGAAGATGGTCGTGTTAAAGTGTTGAAAGTCATAATGTTAGATGTGATATAATGAAAGGTTCTGGGATTTCAAATCATTAAAAGTTCTTGATAGAGTTATATTTTTAGAATTCAACATTTGATTATACCACTTCTGCATATGTAGTTTCACCATACGTCTGAAAGTTGTTCCTTGACACTGTCAAAAATATTATAAAAGAAATTCAATTTCAAGAACCACACGGCACAAGAGTGGATATTTACATGAAAGCTTCCTGACATAGGATATCCATTTAATTTATAATTCAGATATCATTCTCCAGTTCCAATCAAACTTGGTACAACATATATTTTTTGGGTACAGGTAATGACAAGTTTTTCTTGAGAGGGGGTATGCCTCCTTCAACACAAGAAAGAATCACGGAAAAGAGAAAACTAGGCGGGGTCATTTAGAGAACTTGGAAAAATCAACTGGCAAGACAATATATCTTGCCCGAAGAAGGAACGTAATTACATTAAAAGGCATACTTCCAAAGTAACCATTTCCTATAATGCAAGTAGTAATTTGCTGGTAGAGCTCTCGTCTCATTCGGTATCGGGAGGTCGTGTGTTCTCGATCCCCGTGCTTCGGCACCGGCCAGCGGTCTATAAAACCCTAAGAACGTTAAAATAGGTAGTGATTTGCTCCTTACGCCAAGAGCTCTCGGCAATTTAAAGTGAGAATCACGGGTCTTTTGGATATGACTTAAAAACGAGAGGCGTCCCGTGTACCGCAGCACTGATAATCGTGGCACGCAAAAGAACCCTCACTGCTAAAAGCCAAATTTAGGAGTGCTAAAGCATAGGTTCTAAATTGCAGCCCTTCACCGCGGCAATCAGGTGACTTCTCAATAATGAGTGAAATATTCATCGACGGGACGAAAAACCAACAAATAATCAATCAATCAATATATCTTAAATTTTATTCATGAAGTACGTCATAAGATTAAATGAATACTTTAAAAAAAAACTAAAGTGTGGTTTCAAACAAAAATTAATTTCTGCACCAAGCCATGTTTTAAATGCCGTGATAGTTTATCAAGGAAGGAGCATTTTTGGACATTTTGCATGGTGTATTGGAGAATCCACTGCCCCTCAAAACGTCTGCAACCATCAATGAAATACAGGAATTAGCAATAAAATCGCCACATTTATAGACAAAATGTTCAAGTTTATGTAGAGCACAGGCTTAGACCATTCAATTTTTTTAAAGTTTTAATACATAATCAGGAAGTTTAGAATTTTGATAACCAATATTCACTGATTTCGTATGTGCTCTATATCCATGAATTTGAGCATTCCCACAAAATGTCGGTGATTTCTAAGCCATTCTTATGTCATTACATAAGTTAATAATGGGCAATTATATATTATCAATTAACAATCATAATTTTCGACAATTCTATGTTCATTGATATATCGACGAACTGGAAATAAGAAACCAATAGAATCTGACAGATCTGCCATATTTGCATCATTTTACTTAATATTGAATGTAATTGGCCAGCACTGAGTAAACGTGATGACTTGACAGGGTTTTGCAGATCCTATAACTTTTCTTTTAGTAATGTACCACTATCACCTGCTTATGGTGTGTATGTCTCTCAAGTTGATTCTGATACGCTAAGCATGCCATGCGTATGGAGACTTTTTATAGCGAGGCCAACTACTGAAACATTAAAGTTCATGCTTGCAAGGTTTATAAACGAATCTCGTTTAAAGCAATCATTTACGCATAATTCATAACAGTTGCTATAATGGACCTTGCTTGCGATTACACATTATCACTAAGTCATATGTTGAACTGATTTTAATTTTCATACCCTTTGTGTATAGACTGTCATTTTCGTACTCGATTTGACGACGGGTAACCCCGTTTACTTTGTTTCAAACTACGGGCACCAGCGGGCGGTGGACGGTCAGACGAGGATGCATTACTCCTCCCATGGAGCACCTGTCCTACACTCTCGTTTTACGGAGGTCCGTGTATAGCCCTAACACTCGATTTTTGTATATATATTTTATGAGGACTTTGATTACGTGTAACACACGTTTTTACTTCGGCTCGGAAATTATATTTTAGAATTAACGGATTACTTAGTTACAACTGGTTTGTAGTTGACCCTAATATGGTTTATACATGTCAGTAAATTTCCATATGGCGGACAGAGAGCGGAGCTGCGCAGCCCCATATGGCATTTACCGACCATGTATAAACCATATTAGGTGTAACTACAAACCATGTAACGTAATATATTCTTAACCGACTGCCTTTTTTCTAAATAGTATAGATCTAATGTATAACACTTGCATGTTGATGAATCACTACATTGATGCAGCTTTGGCCTGAACAACTATGACAGTTCACAAACAAGTGACGTTAGAAATGTTCGTAGTTACGTATGATTTCGAGTTCAATGAACTTATTGGCCGTTTGGGAATTAATTTCGACGACCGGAGTTATTAATATTAGTGATCAGGACGCATTTGAAAACAAATTTGAGACGGAAAATACGTCACTCATACTCGTGTAAAGGAAGTAATGGCTCCTACTGAACTATGGATGGAATTCTTACTGACTATAGTATGGATAATCCATGGTCTTCACGTGATCGATGAAAACCAATGGTATGCTACAAATTAGCAAGGAGGTAAGATAATAATTAGATTATGGCTACCTCTTGGGACCCACAATATGGTCCAAATAATTTTATTGGAATAAAATTGATAAAATTTCGTTATTTCAAAATCACAACTGGAGAGCAAGGTCACTCGGTTTAGTGAACGATTTTGAGTCCATAGACCTCTTGTTCTTATTTTATATCACACATGGTTCACTTGTGAAAACTCAGACCGATGGTGTAATTGGTGATGTACTTGAAAAAAAAAACCAAAATTCAATCGCATTGAAAGCGAGCATAGTCTGTTGGAATACAATAACTATCGATGCATGTACATTGCATTTCAGAGATGAAGATACACATAATTCTAGTCAACTGAATAAACTCCTTGGAGAATCTGGCTATAATGAAATTGTAGAGGAGAAGGTGCATATTGATATATAAGGTTAGTAAACAGAATCGTAAAATCGTTTGATATTATAGCTGAAGATTCATTAACCTGGCTTATCCATATTGTTTCATTTCTATTTCATGTGTGAGTGAATATTATTGTTAAAAATGAGTGGTCTTTCGATTTTTAGGGGAAAGGTGTAATGAAAACATACTGCGTTGGTAGAGGCGACCCAGCGGGGGAACCCAGCGATCTTAGAGGACGGGACTCAACACATACACTATCCAACAAACTGATGATGACCCAGATTATTGTCAAATCTGACACAACCTATTAAAACAATTTACCACACTTCAAAGGGAACAAACTGATTAAAAAGACATAGAAGCTTTGAGCCTCAAAGTGCAAACAAATTGAAGTTTAGTACGTTTGACTACTAGATACACCAACGAGAACACCTCATACAAAAAGAAAACATTATTAGAAATATCCATAAGTACGGATTTATATACTAACTATCTGGTGGTTTTTTTATATTATTATAAGTTTCAAGATTGGAATTTTAATTAAATTGTTTACCTTGAAAGTGGAAATTAAAAAGACATGGACACGTTTTGAGTTAAGTTTTGTATTGCATTTTGATGTTAAAATCGCTTAATCCAAGTATTTCTAGTGGTCAGTAAAAATTTGAAATCAGTTGTTGCTACAACATTTCTTCGCTAATTAAACAAGGCTTGATGTTTACAAAAAGATAGCTATCGATAGAAAATATCATGGCTCGGGCCTTGCGTTTTTACATAAACAAAAGAAATTTTACGTAAGTGTAAATCAAAAATGAAGTTTCAAAATTTTGCTGACCATTAGAAATACATTAAGTCAAGCTTTGTAAACCATTAAAATTGGCAATCAATTTTTTTTTACTTCTAAACGTGTCCATGCCCTTTAAGAGAGCAAAATGTAATTGGCCTTTTGAAATTAATTAATACACATTTTATCTAAGACTCTTTTCCACTCAATCTTTTGCGAGATGCAAATGCTTATAATTCATTCGTGTTCATACAAATAATCAAATCATTGTTTATCGTCATGGTCGGTACTTTTCCACGATTCCCGAATCCAACAAACTTGTTACGAATACCAAATAATGGTTTGCGTTTTTGTTGTATTTTTTTTTTATTTATTTTTTTCTATTATTCGTTATTTTTTTTAATTTGATTTTTTGTTATTGTTTTCTAATTTTTTATTATTTTTTATTATATTATTTTTATCTTATCTTTTTTCCATTTCCAAATAAATTATCTTCTTATCATCTTATACTACGGAAGCCCATTGAGCCAAAGTTTTAGAAAATATTTTTTAATATTGCGTTAAAACGCAATAAATCATTGCCGTTTAACGCAAAGATATGCGAATTTAACAACGCAATGATTAATATCCAACAAGTTTGAGATAACAATAATTTCAAAAGCGTTAATTAGCCATTAAACGCAAAGTATATTGCCGTTTAAAACGCAATAACTTATTGCGATATAATGCGCAAACAAATATATTGGTCGTATTAAAAACGACAAAAATTATTGCGTTTAAACGCAAAGTAATATTGCATTTAAATGCCAATAATTATTGCGTTTAAACGCAATAATATTTCGTTTAATCGCAAATAATACCTTTATTATAATGAATTTATTGTTATCTCAAACTGTGTGATAATTAGAATATAGACACAACTGACTTTATTTTCTATTTTTTTAACCGAATTGACTTATAAAGAAATATATGTGTTGGCAACGAATTCGTCTTCAGCCCTATAATATAAATTTGTAAAGAGCTGCATTTCAAGTTGTGATTTCGTTACATTTAGCAACTACTGGTATAGGACTTTCGAACGTGTAACTTTCGTAGCATCTCCTCTATTTATTTGGCTTGGTAAAATTCAAACATTATGGTGGCCTAGGGGCACATTTGCAACTTGCTTGTCTGTGCCCTTTGTTAGTGGCTTGCCTACCATTCAATATCGGTAGACGACAATAGAGGTGTTAAAATCAACTCCTCTATTCTTTCCACTGCTATCTTGAACAATCAAACACGGTAAATGAAAAATATTCCTCAAATTGTAATAGTAACAATTATATTCCCAATAAAATAGAAATCATCATCAGTTATCAATCAAAATTACTGCAAAAGAAACAACGTTGTTATATTTGTGCCCTTTTTAAGACTTACCTATAAAAATGGTTGAAACTAATGCTAACTTGCCAAACGGAACGTTATAAGAGCATGTCTTTATTCGGTTATTGACTCCATTTGACTTCGCATCTGTCATAAGATATCCGAAACTACATCACATGATTGTAAGGTGTGGGACGTCAATCATGGATAAATCATAAGACAAAATAGGGTTGTGTGTTCCTGACTTGAGGAAAAAGCTCGTTGCTATCTTTTGCAGTTTAACGCCATATTTTTTTGCGTTTAAACGCAATAAAAATATCTCATCTTTGTAACTGGGCCTCAGGGCTTCATATATTCCACACAATCACGTTTTTGTAAACAATTCGGAACATCACTCGGCCTCTTTGCGCCGAGTGATGTTCGATTGTTTTTGTAAGTTTCCTCTCCAACTTAACCAATTTTAAAAAAAAATCTTATATTCATTTATTTAATAATTTTTTAAATAATTTTGAAAAAATATAAACTTTACTCACTCCGATGATAGGGGCAACTAGCACGAAGCTGCTCTAACGCCATCAAATCTGATAGACAAGACCGAAACACTAAGGAGTTCGGTCATTTTTATTCCAATTTAGTCAATCAGTGTACAAATTGGATATATTGTCGCTTAAACTAGTGTTATGTAATTATGTATCTTCGTGATTAGGCCGTGGGATGCCGTACCGAAAACTTGAAAGTTTAAATAACCAACAATTAATATCGTGGGCATTTCGCCGACATGTTTAATTGTTTAAGGCATAATGCATTAACTGTCAATGATGTAGAGATTGTTATGGGTTTTCAAGTGACGTCAACTGGGGTTTTATAATTCGCCATGCAGAGTCCTGAAGGGATTCCCCTATCTTAAATACTACTGTCAATACAATCTCTTACGTCCCAAAAGACACAATGACGTGCGGAATATATTTTTGAAATGGTTTTTTTTTCTTCCTAAATGCAGCTGCGGATTATCGAGTGCGTGGTTGAGTGTCAGATTTCTTTTAATGAATCAATGGACTGCCAAATTAAACAGACTGCTGATCAACAAATTTATAAGCTGCAAGAACTGTAGCTGCTCTTGAAAAAATATTGGGACAGTCAGAGAGCTACAGATCCACCCCTTTATATAAAACTTTCGATTTAGGCGCGCGCACACACGCAAAAAGTACATGATTGAGTTCTATATATATCGTTGTATTCCTGCATCACAACGAGCCATAAAGTCAATATCTAAAAAGTCCTTACATATTTCCTACCATAATATGCGTCCAAGCATACCTTAAAAATATTCACTAAAGCCCGGAAAACTCGCAACTCAGTGATTTTGTTTGTAGATATAGCCATTGTAGTACCCAATTCGAATCCGTGTTTATTATTTTACCTGCGTCGCCAATGGCGAATAGAGGCTAGGACGTCGGTCATCTCCGTCCGTCCCGTACTGTCCGTCTTTCCGTCCGTCCTCGTCCGTCCCAATAAACTGTCATCTGCAACTCCTCTGAACTACCCAACCAAATTCAACGAAACTTAAGTATACATGAAGAACATCATATAGTAGTTTTGCATATTAGCAGGAAAATTTGATCATTGACAGAATTTTACAGAATTATGCCCTTCAAACTAGAATCCTCATAAATGATCTTGTCATCGCAACTACATGAAAGCTTCCTGATATAGAGTAGATTTCATTCTGTTCTGTCCCCTGAGGGTAGGGAGAGGCCACCATATGGGATTTAAGTTTTACATGATGTAATATAGGAAACTCTTCTGCAGAACCATTTGACCAGTTTCAATCAAACCTAGTACAAATTAATTTTGGGTGAAGGAATTCAAGCCTGTTCAAATAAAGGGCCATTTTTCCTACAAAAGGGAGATAATTACGGAAAAATGAAAATAGGTGGGTTATTTAAAAATAATCTTCTCAAGAACCACATCGTCAGAAAAGTTGAAATTTTCAAGGAAGATGCCTGACATAGATTCAAATTTGTAAAAAAAAATAATCATGCTGTAGAGGGAAGGATGGGACCACAAAAGGAGATCAATCTTTTACATGCGAATATATAGAAAAAAAATTGATAGTAAAGGCAAAGATAACGAACGGTGATCAATCTCATAAGTCCCAAATAGAATACAAAAACAATAGTTGGGCAAAACACGAACCCCTGGACACACCAGAGGTGGGGTCAGGTGCATAGGAGGAGTAAGCATCCGCTGTTGACCGGTCACACCCGCCGTGACAGCATTTGACTAAATGGTACCGGTAGGTCATACTGGTAAACTAAATTGTTATAACGACCATAGAATTTACGAAATGCTGCCTCTAAACGTGACTGTTGAAATCCATGCAACAACGCAGGAGAGATTAACCACACAGTTGATGTTTTGCAGGGTTATACACGAATCTCGTTTAAAGTCATCATTTCGCAATATTCCTATGTATCGTTGCGCTAAATTGACTTTTGCTGATTGAATTATCACCAAGTCATAATTGTTGACTGATTGTTTCATACCTTGTTAGACTGCATTTTCGTACTCCGAAATTGACCGAACCGGGTAACCCCGTTTTACTTTGTTTCGACTCGGGCTGCACGGCGGGTGTGACCAGTCAACGAGGATGCTTACATCCTCCATGGTCACCTGATCCTATTTCGCCTTTTGTCGGGAGGTCCCTGTTCCCTACAATATGTTTTTGGGACTTACTGATTACGTTTAACACCATTGTTACTTCGTGGCCTATTGATATTTTCATCAACAACTCAAGTAGTCAGCTCCATCAATTTTTCTCGTATTCATCGTACTCACAAAGTTGATGATACATTGCTGCAATGTATCATTCACTGGAAAGGAATGGCATCGTATGTTCGTTAAAACCCCAAATATGCTGAAAAAGCCTTTAATTTCAAACCAGTAACCCCTCGAAGGTGAAAAGCTAAAAACAAAAAACAAAAAAAAAAAAAAACCAAAATAACGTGTATTTGGACTTTTTTATAACTAAACACAATAATAGAATCGAAATTAACATAAATTTTAATTTGTCTGCAGGTACAATAAACCGCTGATTACTGTATGCTAATTACAATACCTAATCTGGGCTCCCCCCATGTTAAAAATCAAAGTTGGCGAAAGTGGGAATATACTAATGAATAGCGTGAGTTTAGTTCGTTATTGTCGAACCTATTAATAAAGTAATTATTGTGTGATTTCTCCATTATATTTTCATTAAAATATGTATTTGTGGGGTCTATTGATTCTCTTCAAAAGTAAAAAAATAAAAAAAAAAGACTAACAAGTGTAGACGCTAATGATTGTCTGGAGCCGCGTCCGCTCCGCAGCTACTGCTAGAAGCACAAATATTTCGTTGATTTATCTGAACCAAACGAAATTAACAAAATTTAATCCATGATGAACATTTGTGCTTCTACAGTATATCATTTATAAAATTTTGTAAAATAAAAATTTTCTGTCAGTGTCAGCATGGTATTATCTCCTAAAAACCATTATGAATTTCTTGAAATAAGCTGAAATTTGATAAGCTAATATAAGAATGATTTTTGACATATTAGTTAGTTCTTTTTGCAAAAGGGTCATGCTCATTTATGCAGGTTTTTGTCAAATTTCTAAATGTTTGAGGGGCATAACTTCCGTAAAAGATTTAAGATCAAATATTTCTGGCTAATTATGCACAACTACATATGATGTTCTTTCTGTATACCATAAGTTTCTATTGAATTTGGTTGGAATATTTCATGAGTGAGTTGCGATGACAGAGAATCATTTAATGAGTATTTTTACAAATTTTTTCTAAGTTTGAGAAGGGCATTACTTCCGTAAATTTAAAGGAATCAATATTTTTCCCTGCTAATTATTGCACAACTACATTATGATGTTTTGTACTGTATACCTAAAGTTCGTTGATATTGGTTTGGTAAGTTTTCAGAGGAGTTTGCGTGACAAGATCATTATATGGAGGATTCTAAGTTGAAGGGCCATAATATCTGTATTTGCAATGATCAATAATTTTCCTGCTAATATGCAAATACTACATATGATGTTCTTCATGTATACTTAAAGTTTCGTTGAATTTGGTTGGGTAGTTTCAGAGGAGTTGCGATGACAAGTTTATGGGACGGACGACGGACGGAAAGACGACGGACGGGACGGCGAGATGACCCGACTCTAGCCTTCTATTCGCCATTGGCGACGCAGGTAAAATACAAAACACGGATTCGAATTGGTACTTAGCATGGCTTATCTATCAAAAAGTAATCACTGAGTTGCGAGGTTTTCGGGCTTTAGTGAATATTTTTAAGGATGCTTGGAACGCATATTATGGTAGGAAAATATGTAAGGACTTTTTAGATATTGGACTTATGGCTCGTGTGATGCGGAATATCAACATGATATAATTAAACTCAATCATGTACTTTTTCGTGTGTGCGCGCGCCGTAAATCGAAAGTTTTATATAAGGGGTGGATCTGTAGCTCTCTGATCTGTTCCAATATTTTTTCAAGGAGAGCTAGCAGTTCTTGCAGCTATGAAATTTGTTGATCAGCACTGTTTAATTTGGCAGTCCATTGATTCATTAAAAAAATCTGAACCAACCACGACTACTCGATAATCCGCAGCTGCATTTAGAAGGAAAAACCAATTTCAAATATATATTCGCACGTCATGTGTCTTTTGGACGTAAGAGATTGGTATTGCACAGTAGTATTTAAGAAGGGGAATTACCCTTCAGGACTCTCATGGCGAATTATAAAACCCAGTTGACGTCACTTGAAAGACCCATAACAATCTCTACATCATGACAGTTAATGCATAATGCCTTAATACATATACACATGTCGGGAAATGCCCACGATTATTATTGTTGGTTATTAAACTATCAAGTTTTCGTTACGCATCCCACGCCAATCACGAAGATACATAATTACATAACACTAAGTTTAATGCGACAATATATCCATATTTGATACACTTGATTGACTAAATTGAATAAAATATGAACCGAACTCCTTAGTGTTTCGTGTCTGTCCTATCAGATTGATGGCGTTAGAGCAGCTCGTGCTAGTTAGCCTCATCATCGGATGAGTAAAGTTTAGTATTTTTTCAAAATTATTTAAAAAAATTATAATATAAATGAATATAAGATTTTTTTTTAAAATTGGTTAAGTTGGAGAGGAAACTTACAAAACAATCGGAACATCATCGGCCAAAAGGCCGAGTGATGTTCCGATTGTTACAAAAACGTGATTGTGTTAATTATGAAGCCCTGAGGCCAGTTACAAAGATGAGATATTTTTATTTGCGTTTAAACGCAAAAAATTATATGGCGTTAAACTGCAAAAGATAGCAACGAGCTTTTATCCTCAAAGTCAGGAACACACAACCCTATTTTGTCTTATGATTTATCAGATCTGACGTCCCACACCTTACAAATCATGTGATGTATTCGGAATATTTATGACAGATGCGAAAGTCAAATTGGAGTCAATAACCGAATAAAGACATGCTCTTTAACGTTCCGTTTTGGCAGTTGCATAGTTCAACCATTTTTATAGGTAGTCTAAAAAGGGCGACAATATAACAACGTTGTTTCTTTTTGCAGTAATTTTGATTGATAACTGAGGATTGATTTCATATTTTATTGGGAATTAATTGTTATATACAATTTGCAGGAATATTTTTCATTTACCGTGTTTGTGTTCAAGATAGCAGTGAAAGAATAAGAGGAGTTGATTTTAACACCTCTATTGTCGTTCTACCGATATTGAAATGGTAGGCAAGCCACTAACAAAGGGCACAGACAAGCAAGTTGCAAATGTGCCCCTAGGCCACCATAATGTTGAATTTACCAAAGCCAAAATAAATAGAGGAGATGCTAACGAAGTACACGTTGCGAAAGTCCTATAACCAGTAGTGCAAAATGTAGACGAAATCACAACTTGAAATCGCTCTTACAAATTTATATTATAGGTGCTGAAGACGAATTCGTTGTCCAACACACTTACTCATTTCTTTATAATGTCAATCGGTTAAAAAATAGATAAATATCAGTTTGTGTCTTATTCTAATTATCACAGTTTGAGATAACAATAAATTCATTATATAAAGGTATTATTTGCGATTAAACTGAAAATATTATTGCGGTTTAAACGCAATAATTATTGCATTTAATGCAATATTACTTTCGCGTTTAAAGCAATATAATTATGCGTTTTAAACGACCAAATTTATTTTTTGCGCATTCAATTCGCAATAGTTTATTGCGTTTTAAACGCAATATACTTTGCGTTTAATGGCTAATAACCTTTTGAAATTATTGTTATCTGCAAACTGTTGGATATTAATCATTCGTTTTAATCGCATATCTTTTGTCGTTTTAAAGCGCAATGATTTATTGCGTTTAACGCAATATTAAAAAATATTTTCTATAAACTGGCCTCAATGGGCTTCCGTAGTATAAGATGATAAGAAGATAATTATTTGGAATGGAAAAAATAAGATAAAATAATAAAAAAAAATAATAAAAAATTAGAAAACAAATAACAAAAAACAAATTTAAAAAAATAAACGAATAATAAAAAAAAATAAATAAAAAAAAAATACAAAACAAAACGCAACCATTATTTTGGTATCGTAACAAGTTTGTGGATTCGGGAATCGGTGAAAAGTACCTGACCAACGATAAACAATGATTTGAATGTATTGTATTGAACACTGAATGAATTATAAGCATTTGCATCTTCGCAAAAGATTGAGTGGAAAAGAGTCTTAGATAAAATAGTGTATTAATTAATTTCAAAAAGGCCTAATACATTTTGCCTCTTAAAGGGCATGGATCACGTTTAGAAGTAAAAAAAAATTATTGCCAATTTTAATGTTTACAAAGCTTGACTAATGTAATTTCTATATGGTCAGCAAAATTTTGAACTTCATTTGTTGATTTACACTTACGTAAAATTCTTTTGTTATGTTAAGCAGAGGCCCGAGCCATGATATTTATCTACGAAGCAATCTTTTTGTAAACATTCAGCCTTGTTTACTAGCGAAAATTTGTAGCAACAACTGACTTTCAAATTTTATACTGACCACTAGAAATACTTGATTAAGAGATTTTAAACATCAAAATTGCAATACAAAACTTACTCAAAACGTGTCCATAGTCTTTTTAATTTTCTCACTTTCAAGGTCAAACAATTTAATTAAAATTCCAATCTTGAAATTTATAATAATTATAGAACAAAACCACCCAGATAGTTGTATTAAATCCGTCTTATGGATGATTTTCTAATAATGTTTTCTTTTTGTTGAGGTGTCTCGTTGCGTGTATCTAGTAGTCAAACGTACTAAACTTCAATTTGTTTCACTTTGAGGCTCAAAGCTTTCATGTCTTTTTTATCAGTTTGTTCCCTTTGAAGTGTGGAATTATGTTTTAATGGTTTGTCGTCAGATTGACAATAACTTTGGGTCATATCAGTTTGTTGGATAGTTGTAGTTTGAGTCCGTCCTCTAAGATTCGCTGGGTTCCCCGCTGGGGTCCCTCTCCAACGCAGTATTGTTTTCATTACAACCTTTCCCCTAAAAATCGAAAGGACCACTATTTAACAATAATTTCACTCACACAATAAATAGAAATGAAACAATATGGATAAGCCAGGTTAATGGAATCTTCAGCTATGAATATACAAACGATTTTTACGATTCTGTTTAGCTTAACCTTTATATATCAATATCACCTTCTGCCTCTACAATTTCATTTAAGCCAGATTCTCCAAGGAGTTTTCAGTTGACTTGAATATGTGTATCTTCATCTTCTGAAATGCAATGTACATGCACGATAGTTATTGTATTCCAACAGACTATGCTCGCTTTCAATGCGATTGAATTTTGGTTTTTTTTCAAAGTGACAGTCACCGATTACACACGGTCTGAGTTTTCACAAAGTGAACCATTTGATATAAAAAGAACAAAGGTCTATGGACCAAAATCGTTCACGCCGAGTGACCTTGGCTCTGCCAGTTGTGATTTTGAAAACGAAATTTTATCAATTTTATTCCAATAAATTATTGACCATATTGTGGTGCCCACAGGGTAGCCATAATCTAATTATTATCTTACCTCCTTGCTAATTTGTATGCATACTATTGGTTTCATCGATCACGTGAAGACCATGGATATTCATACTATAGTCATAGAATTCCATCCATAGCAGTAGGAGCCATTACGTTCCTTTACACGATATATGATGATGAGTATTTTCCGTCTCAAATTTGTTTTCAAACGTCCTGATTCACTCAATATTAATAACTCCGGTCGTCCGAAATAAATTCCCAAACGGCCAATAAGTTCATTGAACTCCGAAAATCATACGTAACTTCACGAACATTTCTAACGTCACTTGTTTGTGACTGTCATAGTTGTTCAGGCCAAAGCTGCATCAATGTAGTGATTCATCAACATGCAAGTGTTATACATTAGATCTATCTATTTTAGAAAAAAGGCAGTGGCGGTAAGAATATATTCGTTACATGGTTGTAGTTCACACTAATATGGTTTATTACATGGTCGTAAATCCATATGGGGCTGCGAGCTCCGCTCTCTGTCCCCATATGGAATTTACTGACATTGTATAAACCATATAAGGGTCAACTACAAACCATGTGTAAACTAATAAGTCCGTTTATTCTAAAATATAATTTCCGGGACCGAAGTAAAACGTGTGTTTACACGTAATCAAAGTCTCTCAAAAATATATATTACAAAATTCGAGTGTTTAGGCAACACGGACCTCCGTAAAACGAGAGTAGGATCAGGTGCTCCATGGAGGAGTAATGCATCCTCGCTGACCGGTCACACCCGCCCGTGGTGCCGCTAGTTTGAAACAAAGTAAACGGGGTTACCCGTCGTCAAATCGAGTACGAAAATGACGTTCTAACCAGAAGGGTATGAAATTAAAATCAGTTTCAACATATGATTAGTGATAATGTGTAATCGCAAGCAAGGTTCCATTATAGCAACTGTTATGAATTTGCGTAAATGATTGACATTTAAAACGAGATTCGTTTATAACCCTTGAAGCATGAACTTTAATGTTTCAGTAAGTTGGCCTCGCTATAAAAAGTCTCCATACGCATGGCATGCTTAGCGTATCGAGAATCAACTGAGAGACATACACACCATAAGCAGGTGATAGTGGTACATTACTAAAGATAAGTTATAGGATCTGCAAAAGTCAAGTCATCAACGTTATACTCAGTCTGCCATTACATTCAATATTAGTAAAATGATGCCAAATATAGCAGATCTGTCAGATTCTGATTGGTTTCTTTATTTCAGTTCGTCAGATATATCAAATGAACATAGAATTGTCGAAAAATTGATGATTGTTAATTGATAATATATATTGCCCATATACGATTTGTAATACAAAGAATGGCTTAGAAATTCACTACATTTTGTGGGAATGCTCAAATTCATGGATATAGAGCAATACGAAATCAGGAATTTGGTTTATCAAATTCTAAACCTTCCTGATATATGTATTTAAAACTTTAAAAAAAATTGAATGGTCTAAGCCTGTGCTCTACCATAAACTTGAACATTTGTCTATAAATGTGGCGATTTTATTGCTAATTCCTGTATTTATTGATGGTTGCATGACGTTTGGGGGCAGTGGATCTCCAATACACCATGCATAAAGTCCAAAAATGCTCCTTCCTGATAACTATCACGCATTATAAACATGGCTTGTGCAGAAATTAATTTTTGTTTGAAACCACCACTTTAGTTTTTTTTAAAGTATCATTTAATTCTTATGACGTACTTCATGAATAACAATATTAAGATATATTGATTGATTTGATTATTTGTTGGTTTTTCGTCCTCGTCGAGAATATTTCACTCATATTGAGAAGTCCACCTAATCTGCTCCGTGGTGAAGGGCTGCAAATTTAGAACCTATGCTTTAGCACTCCATAATGGCTTTTAGCGTGAGGGTTCTTTTGCGTGCCACATACATGCTGCGGACACGGGACCTCCGTTTTTAAGTCATATCCAAAGGACCCGTGATTCTCACTTTAAATGCCGAGAGCTCTTGGCGAAGAGCAAATCACTTACCTTTTTAACGTTCTTAGGTTTGGATAACCGCTGGCCTGGGTGCCGAAGCACGGGGCTCGAGAACACACGACCTCCCGATCAACTGGCGAGAGTCTACCAGCATAATTACTACTTGCATTATGGAAATGGTTACTTTGGAAGTTAGCCTTTTAAATGTATACGTTCCCTTCTTTCGGGGCAAGATATATTGTCTTGCCAGTTGATTTTTGCCAAGGTTCTCTAAATGACCCCGCCTAGTTTTTCTCTTTCGTGATTCTTTCTCTGTGTTGAAGGAGGGCATACCCCCTCTCAAGAAAAACTTGGTCTATTACCTTGACCCAAAAAATATATGTGTACCAAGTTGAGTTGGAACTGGAGAATGATATCTGAATATAAATTAAATGTATCCTATGTCAGTGAGCTTTCATGTAAATATCCACTCTTGTGCCGTTGTGGTTCTTGAAATATTTCTTTTAAATATTTTGACAGCTGTCAAGGAACAACTTTCAGACCGTATGGTGAATACTAATCATATGCCAGAGTGGCTATATATCAAATGTGAATTCTAAAAATAAACTCTATCTAAGAACTTTTAATGCATTTGAAATCCCAGAACCTTTCATATATCAACATCATAACATATATGACTTTTCAACACTTTTTAACACGACCATTTCCGCATGATAAATTACGTAAAAGGACTTTGTAACATTATAGACAGTTGCTTCTTTAACAAATATGAAAAGGAAGTATTTCTTAGTTCTAAGTGATCATCGCCATTCAATAAAAATATTTTGTAATTAATCTCCACTTCTGAATTCTATCACGCAAAGTACTCTCAAGTTTGATATTGAAGCAAGTTACTGAGTTCCTCATTGACATATCTTTTGTAGTTTTTGGCAATCAGGTCTTTCCAACAGTCTTTTGGAATCCTAATGGGCACGAATTGTGCCTCAATATTAGAGCTTGACCTATTTTTTATATTCTTAGAGGCATGAATTCATTATTCAAAAGTCTCGAGCGGATACCTTTAAATTCGACATTTTCGATTTATTGACGACCTTTATCTATCAATAATAATTATTTTCATTCATTTATTGTTCGGATTCAATATATCCCTACGAACTAGAAATAATTGACCTAATAGAGGCTCCATGTGCTGCTTCGTTACTTGAATATTTTATTGAACATTGACATTAATGACAAACTAGCTACTCAATCTTTATGACAAGGGACAAATTTCAAGTTTCTCAATCCTCTACTTCCCATATTTATGAAGCATATATTACATCATCACTGCATATCGGTGCTGCCAATGTCTCTTCTCAACTTACTCGATACGCAATGGAGCATTGTTCTGCGTATGATCCAGCTTTTTGAAATACGAGGCAAGACTCTTACAAGACAAATCG
>CAJDSM010035851.1:3880-20896 GCA_903981925.1 Ostrea lurida | reverse complement strand
ATTTTATTTGAACATTGACATTACATGACAAACTAGCTACTCAATCTTTATGACAAAGGGGACAATTTCAGTTTCTCATCCTCAACTTCCCATATTTATGAAGCAATATTACATCATCACCTGCAATGGTGTGCAATGTCTTCTCAACTTATCTCGATACGCAAGAGCTTGTTCTGCGTATGATCAGCTTTTGAATGCGAGGCAAGACTCTTACAAACAAATCGTTGTTGCATGGATTTCAACAGTCACGTTTGAGGCAGCATTTCGTAAATTCTATGGTCGTTATAACAATTTAGTTTACCAGTATGACCTACCGGTACCATTTAAGTCAAATGCTGCACGGCGGGTGTGACCGGTCAACAGCGGATGCTTACTCCTCCCTATGCACCTGACCCCACCCTCGTGGTGTGTCCAGGGGTTCGTGTTTTGCCCAACTATTGTTTTTGTATATCGATTTGACTTACGAGAATTGATCACCGTTCGTTATCTTTGCCTTTTACTATCAATTTTTTTCTATATATTCGCTGTAAAAGATTGATATCCTTTTGTTGGTCCCATCCTTTTTCCCTCTGTCAGCATGATTTAATTTTTTTTACAAATTTGATATCTATGTCAGGCACTATCTTCTTGAAAATTAAACTTTTCTGGACGATGTGGTTCTTGTACGAAGATATATTTTTAAATAACCCACCTATTTTCTATTTTCGTGTATTACTCCCCTGTTTGAGGAAAAGAATGGCCCTTTTTTGAAGCAGGCTTTGAATTCCTTCACCCAAAATGTAATTTGGTACTAGTTATGATTGAAAACTGGTCAAACTGGTTCTGCAGAAGAGTTTCCTATAATTACATCATGTAAAACTTAAATCCCTATGGTGGCCTCCCTACCTTCAGGGGACAGAACAGAATAAATGTCACTCTATTTCAGGAAGCCTTTCTGTAAATCTTCACTCTTGTTATCCAGTGGTTGCTTAAGAAGAGAATTTTTTTAAAGATTTCTCTAATATTGCCATTGGTAACCGTTGATCCTGCTATTGTGGAAGCCCCACCGCTAGTACCTGGGGGAACATAATTTTGACAGATGTTGAATTTGCGGTTATTCAGGAAGCTTTAATTTATAAACTTTTTTTGGTCCGTTTGATGGTTCTTCAGAAGAGAAATTTTTAAGTGATCCCATCCTATTTTTTGCATTTTCTTGCATTTTTCTCCCTTCATTTGAACAAATTACTTAAAATACCTTTTCAACAAGGATGATTTGACCAAATTTGATCCAAGACTCCACAGAGTTCATCAGCATAAACTCACTTCGCACTTGGACTATTTTCATTGAACCTATGTTTCATAATGGCAAGCTAAAAAAACTCGAACTTTGATACAAGTATGGGGACATCATTGTCAATCTTACCCCATATTCATTGTAGCAACATTCCTTCCATCTCAACTTATTTCGATACGCAAGAGTTTGTTCTGCGTATGATCAGATTTTGAAAAGAGACATGCTACTTACAAACATGTTGTGTTGCATGTGTTTTAAGCAGCTTCACGTTGTAAAGACAAAACTTTCGGCAATTCTATGGTCGTTTTGCCAGTTACAACCTGTCATTTGGGTAATAAAGCTGTCCACGTCGTTATCATAAACGCTTATTTTATAACCTAATTTGCGACTTACGGTGTTTACCTGAATTCAAATAAGGGCCTCACAGATGGGTGTGCCGAGGTCGATAGGGTATTGCTTATCCTAGGTACCGTTTCCCCCACTGGTGTATCCAGGAGTCATATTGCCCACACTTTTATTTTGTTATTGTTTGGACTTACGGATTCATCATCGTTCGCTTTTTCTCGGCCCTTTAGTCCAAAATACAGGAGAAGAAGTCTTAAAACACTAATCTTTACGGACGACGATGGAAAGAATTGATGATCAGTTATGGTTACCTTAAGCCTTTTGGACTCGGGGGTGATCTAAAAACCCAACCCCAAATGAACAAGGTTTATTTGCTTGGAGTTGAAATATAGACACATTTAGATTATTCTTTGGCGCGGTAACGCCAGTTCTATATTTGCGAATTCCCCTCCAATTTTTCTAGGGTAATAGGATGAAATAATTTAGGTGAAGTGAACAACCCTCTTTTTTTTTAAATGAAGTATTCGACATTTAAACCATTCCTTTACTTTGCGAGTGTAGAATGTAAAAAAAAATATTTAAGTCACTTTTGGGCGAGTCTACAGTCTTTAAAGTATTAGTGTTTGTACCTAAGTGTGAGGTTTAGAATTTTTTATGTATATGAAAAAAAATTTGCATTTCTTTGGACTTTTGAACCTGGACCTTTTGGTGATCGAGCGTTGACTTGTCACTGTGCTAGGTTTATCACGGTATAATTATGTAACACTAGAGCATCATGATGGATACGGTACTCAGTAAATTGTTTATAAACAACTATTTTTTTTATTTTATAATTTAAAAAAACTGTTGCAATAAAGTACTAAAACTTTCTTTAAGGTTAGCATAAGTATTTGAGGAAATATTCGCAACTAATGTTAAGCAATCAAAGTTTGAGAGTTATGGGTTCTTGGCCAGATTTGGAGATTATTTTTTGCTCTGGGAACCATTGCATTGTAAAACTAGTGGGTCAGAACAATTTGCAAGTCATGTGGAGTGTCACCAGTTCCGTTCAAAACCTTTCGCATTCTTTATTGAGTAAGTAGATTACATGGAATTGCTATGTGTATAGAAACATCGGCATATTAGTTTAAAGCTATTATTGCAGCATAGTCATTTAATTGTGGAAAAATATTTCGTAATCTCATTCGTGTTGAATTATTTTGATGTAGTGTAAGTTAAGCTTATTTCATTTCCATTGTTTTCTGTTACATTCCGAGACCTTATGAAGCTTTACCTGTTCTCTTATTATTAGATTTTTAATTAATCAAGGTACATGTTGTATGATGACGGGCATTATTAGTAAATAAGTTTTAGAATTTTGGTTCGAGATGTGTTCAATTATTAGACTTAGAGTTTATTATATCAAAGATTTTGTATTACTATATGTTAAATATTATCACCCTTTAGATTACTCTGTCTGTGCTTGCGTTGTTGTGATGAAAACAAGGAAGATACTCTGATCATTTCCCTTACTTAGGGTATGTAAGAAGTTGTTTAGGTCCTTTATATATGATGGCATGTTATTCTTTTGATGTTGTTTAACAGAAAAAATATCTATTCTTGGAAATGTATGAGGAATTAAGAGGAAATTAGAATTTTTTGAACTGAAAGCATTGTGTATAATATGTATTTTTATTGAGAAAATGCTTTAAATTAAATCTATTTGTGAGATGTTTATGAATTAACATAAATTTTTACAAGAAAAGTAGATATGTATATATTATATTAAGGGTAAAGATTACTTATGAGTGGTAAATATTTGTAGGTCCCACCATTAGACCTTTATACCATTAGCCATTATTTATTCACCAACTTGGAAATAAAGTTATTGAATCCTTGCTCGTGTTAATAAGGAACACAGTTCTATCAAAATCGCAATATAGCATACATTGTCAAGCCCATAAGCCAAATTCAGTATCACATATTTTCCACCATAACGATAACCGTACCCTCATAAAACATCTTTACTACTAACAAAAAGTTGATGTTGCTAGGGTTATTAACGGAATTTCTGTTTTGAAGTCATCATTTCGCAAATTCGACGGTCGCTATATGACCTTGTCTTGCGATTACACATTATCACTAAGTCATATGTTGACTAAATTATGTTTGCATTACCTTTTGTTAGGACTGTCCATTTTTCGTACTAGATTTGACTACGGGTAATCCCGTTTGCTCTTGTTCGACTAAGGGCTCACGGACAGGTTTGTGACTGACGCCAACACGAGGAATGTTTACTCCTCCATGACACCTGTATCCTACCTTCGCTTTGCCAGAGAGTCCGTGTGTTGCCCTAAACTCGATTTTTGTATATTGTTTTTATGGATTTCATGATTACCGTTTGACACGCATGTTTAACTTCGCTGTACTGTAACCAAATTAATTTTTACCTTCCCGTGGACTCCATTCCTAGAAGCTGTGTGACAGATGTCTCCGAACACAACAGTAACGTGGCATGGTTCAACCCCCACTACTCCGGCACAACCAACCTAGAAAACAAACAGTACCGTGAAGATAGTCAACCCCACTACTCCGGGCCCACAACCATCTAGTAAACACAACATACCGATGAAATGAGTCAATCCCACTACTCCGGCCCACAACCATACTAGTAAACTAGAAATTACTGTGAGTATAAACTCACAAAGGATACCCCCCCCACCCCACATATTCATTTTCCGCTTTCACTTTTGAGTCACTGAAGCATTGACAAAGAAGATATGGCCCGGGACACCAATTGAATGTTAAAAAAACCTTATAAGTTTGGACCTTGAGATCAAAGGTCAAGGTTATACCAATGAATCATGAATGTAAGTACATCTTTTCATGGTGATAACACTCAATTGCCAAATATAATCCATGTTAGAGAACTATATACGCTTTTGACCTTGAGGTTCAAAGTCAAGGTCATATGGCCAAAGGTTCACTATATTGCGTCATGAATGTATGCAAATACAATTCCGTCTCATGATTGCATACACTCCACATGCTAGGATTATGGTATGCATATGTCAAAGGAAAAAAAGTTTATGGCCCAGGACTGAAATCCAACCACGCAGACGGGAACAGACAAATAGCAGTACATGGACATCGTCTACAATGGTGATGCATCCATGCGGCCAAATACAGGAGGCATATGGCAAAGAACAAAAGAAGTTATGGCCCGGACAACAAAATTCATGTTTAAAACTAATAATTTTGACATTGAGGTCAAAGGTCAAGAGTCATAAGAGGTCATCCAATATTACCTTGACACACTCGCCTCATAGTGATCACTCATGGCCAAGTATGGTATGCCTACCTCAAAGAACAAAGAAGTTAGGACACGAATTCATATTAACGAAATGATATATGTTTTGCACTTGAGTCAAAGGTCAGGATCATACAGAGGTCTCTCAATATACCCGACACATGTCTTCATAGTGATACACCTATGTGCCAAGATATGGTATGCCACTAAAGAACAAAGAAGTTATGAACCCAGGGACACGAATCTGCACAGACAGAGGACAACAGACGGCACAGAAAAACAGAGTACATCGACACATACGTCTCATGGTGATGCGCTCATGGTGGCCAAATACCGGACTGTCTATGGCAAAGAACAAAGAAGTTAATGGCCCAGGACAGCGAATTCATGTTAAAAAAACTGGATTAATCTTTGACCTTGGGTGAAAGTCAAAAGTCATACAGAGGTCCATTCATATACACGACACGAGCTATTGGCCCGGACACAGAATCTGCACAGACCAGACGGACGACAGACAGGGACGACAGACAGACAGACGGACAGACAGGGAGTTGTATTCCTAATATACCCCCCCCCCCCAACTTGTTTGCGGGGGCGTATACGAACAGCAACGTGAAATAGTCAGACCCCTACTAGTAAACAAAACAGTAACGTGTCATAGTCAACCCCACTGACCTCACGGCCACAAACCATACCTAGATAAAACAAACAACAACGCTGAAATAGTCAACCCCCAACTAGTAAAACCAAACAGTAACGTTGAAAATAGTCAACCCCACTACTCCGGCCCACAAACCAATAAAATAAAGATAAAAAACAACAACGTTGAAATAAGTCAACCCCACTAGAAACACAAACAGTAACGTGTTCATATGGTCAACCCCACGGACGCCATGCCCACAACCAATACTAGTAAAACAAAACAGTAAACGTGACATAGTCCATACCCCACGACTGCCAGCCACAACCCATCCTTAGTAAAACACAAGTAACGTGTCATTAGTGCACCCCACGACTCCTGCCACAGCCATACCATAGATAAAGGCAAAACAGATAACGTGCGAATGTCAACCCCACTACTCCGACCACAACGATACCTTAGTAAGCAACAGTCATTACGTGGGCAATATCAACCCACGAACTCTGCCCACAACAATACCTAGTCAAGTCAAATAACGAACAACAAATCACAACCGTACCTAGTCAAGTCAAACAATCAAACATATCACAAACCATTACCCTCTATTGACTTCCCATAGAATAAATTATGATTTGTCTGAAGGTTCTTCAGCCGATTAGTAACACTAAGAGAGTTTCCACATTACAACAAATATTCGTCTCAGAAACACAGGATATTTACGACGTTACAGACGAGGAAAAATAATCCGTTGCGCTTGTGAAAGTTGATCGGAACTATAAAGGTGATAAAGAAAACAAACAAAAATGTGTGTAAAAAGGGTGGCTTTGGAGACTATTTAGTGAAGATATGGGAAAAAAAATATAATAATGAAGGGAAAAGGGAGGAAATTCTACTTTTCAAATAGGAGATCGGTCGATGTGTTTCTAATTGAAGAAAAACCGGACGGTATACTTACTACGCAAGGAAAAGGCGTTAATTAGTTTTGGGACTTTCAGAAACAAGTTCTTGAAGAAAACATCCGTTATGTAAATTGTTACAATAATATAAAATGTTAACTGGAATTTCTAAAACTAATGTCATCTTTCATTTTCCCAACATTTTTAAGTATACATGTAACATCAGCAATAATCTAAAACACTTTAATTCACTGCTGTGAATCGGATTGGAATAGGTCTTTTGATTCACCCTTGACAGGAAACTATTCCCTGCGCGGCAAGCACCATCGGGGAATAGTTTCCTGCTCGAGGTTGAATAAAAGAGCTCATTTCCATAACAGCAGTGAATAAGTGTATATTGTTCAAACTCCCCCCTCCAGAGGGGGGAGTGGGGCACGAATAGGGGATTAAGTTGCTATTTACTGCTTTCATAGTGAGCAGTGCGTTCAGAGTGAGCGATTCGTGGCCATGGGCCTAACTTGTTATGACCCAGCATTTGTCACACACTTGAACTTCACTCCTAGTTGAGGGAACCAATCTAACATACTGAGGTGTCCGATGATTAACTTTTACCATATATTGCTTTGGTTTCGTAAAAGCGTTGATTTGACACCATATTGGAGTAGCCAACACAGAAGAAACTCCAGCATTGTTATATTTTTGGTTCATGTACCATGACAGTAATTTATAACTCCCAATGTACCCAGTCTTTGATAGGGACCGAACTTATTACTACAAGCCTTCAGGATGTACTACAAACAAATAGAGGAATGCGGCTTTGATAACTGTGCAGCAGGCTCTGACTTATAAACACACACTTTGGTATCTAGCAATTTACAGGTTGCATAACTCATTAGAGAGAAGGGAACTTGAATAGCGAAAGGTTTGCACGTAGGCCTAGTTAAGAGCAGCGGAGGCATCAGAGTGCATTATTCCCCCAACGCAAGTCATGACCATAGATGGTTTCATCTGACCAAGAAGCGATACCAATATCTAAAAGTGACCGTGATGTTACATCAGGCTACAGTGGCATGTGTGGCCTGTTGATGTTGACCGCGATGCTCCATCACATAAAACATATGACTGAACATCTACGCTTATCCACAGTCACTATTAAGTAACCCTTACCAACACAGAACAAATCAATCCATAGCACCAAGAGGAATCCTTGTGTGGCAATCCAACCAGTTGAGGTAGGCAAAAATACAGAAGTAGGCATGGTCAAGAAAGGAATACATTCACCAGGACAGATGAGATCCTCTCCAAGATTCATTTTCTTATGATATGAACCATTAGGGAAACATCAGGGAATTGCGTAGAGGTCACGGTGACTGATTTTCAAAGCATCTTCTCTACTGATGCAACATAGTATAGGTTACTACCTTATAAAGTCAGCATCGGATTGAGATTGAGGATGAAAACACCGTTCACAAGAGAAGTATCGGGCGGTATTCCACCTTCAGCCATAGAGGAGTCAGGGTCACACTCTGGAATACTGGCGGCTCGGGATTATTCGGGCCATTCATTCAAGTACGAAGCAGACATGGAAGCCTCTATTGTGTCAATTATTTCTAGTTCGTAGGGATATATTGAATCGACATATGAATGAAAATAATTATTATTGATAGATAAAAGGTCGTCAATAAATCGAAATGTCGAATTAAAGGCCATCGCTCGAGACTTTTGAATGAATTCTGCCTCATAAGAATATAAAAATAGGTCAGCTAATATTGGAGCACAATTCGTGCCCATTAGGATTCCAAAAGACTGTTGGAAGACCTGATTGCCAAAAACTACAAAGATATTGTCAATGAGGAACTCCAGTATTGCTTTAATATCAACTTGAGAGTACTTGCGTGTAGAATCAGAGTGGAGATTTCAGACCGTATTGTAAAACTACATATGCCAGAATGGATATAAATCAAATGTGAATTCTAAAAAAAACTCTAAAGAACTTTTAATGAATTTGAAATCCCAGAACCTTTCATATATCACATCAAATTATGACTTTTCAACACTTTACACGACCATTCCGCATGATAATTAACGAAAAGACTTTGTAACATTATAGACAGTTGCTTCTTTAACAAATATGGAAAGGAATATTCTTATTCTAGTGATCAGCCATTCAAAAAAATATTTTGTAATTAATCTCCACTCTGATTACACGCAAGTACTCTCAAGTTTGATATTGAAGCAAGTACTGAGTTCTCATTGACAATATCTTTGTAGTTTTTGGCAATCAGGTCTTCCAACAGTCTTTTGGAATCCTAATGGGCACGAATTGTTGCTCAATATTGGCTTGACCTATTTTATCATTCTTATGAGGCAAAATTCATTGATTCAAAAGTCTCGAGCGGATGCCTTTAAATCGACATTTTCGATTTATTGACGACCTTATCTATCCAATAATTAATTATTTTTCATTCATTTATTGTTCGGGATTTCAAATTAGTATCCCTACGAACTAGAAATAATTGACCCTAATAGGGCTTCCATGTCTGCTTGCGTACTTGAATATTTTATTGAATCATTGACATTAATGACAAAACTTAGCTACTCAATCTTTATGACAAGGGACAAATTGTCAAGTTTCTCATCCTCACTTCCCATCATTTATGAGCAATATTACATCATCACTGCAGATCGGTGTGCAATGCTCTTCTCAACTTACTCGATACGCAAGGAGCATTGTTCTGCGTATGATCCAGCTTTTTGAAATGCGAGGCAAGACTCTTACAAACAAATCGTTGTTGCATGGATTTCAACAGTCACGTTTAAGGCAGCATTTTCGTAAATCTCCTATGGTCGTTATAACAATTTAGTTTACCAGTATGACCTACCGGTACCTTATAAGGTCAAATGCTGCACGGCGGGGTTGTTGACCGGGTCCAACAGCGATGCTTACTCCTCCCTATGCACCTGACCCCACCTCGTGGTGTGTCCAAGGGTTCGTGGTTTTGCCCCAACTATTGTTTTTGTATATCATTTGGACTTACGAGAATTGATTCCCGTTCGTTATCTTTTGGCCTTTACTATCAATTTTTTTCTATATATTCGCTATGTATAAGATTGATATCCTTTTTTGGTCCCATCCTTTTTCCCTCTGCCAGCAATGATTTATTTTTTTTACAAATTTGATATCTATGTCAGGCCTCTTCTTGAAAATTTAACTTTTCTGACGATGTGGTTTCTTGACGAAGATTATTTTTAAATAACCCACTATTTTCTATTTTCGTATTATTCCCCTGTTTGAGGAAAAAATGGCCCTTTATTTGAACAGGCTTGAATTCGCTTCACCCAAAATGTAATTTGTTACTAGGTTTGATTGAAACTGGTCAAATCTGGTTTCTGCAGAAGAGTTTCCTATATTACATCATGTAAAACTTAATCCCTACTGGTGGCTCTCTCCTACTCCTTCAGGGGACAGAACAGAATGAAATGTCTACTCTATATCAGGAAGCTTTCATGTATAATCTTCAGCTCTTGTTTCCCAGTGGTTTGTTAAAAGAAGAATTTTGTTAAAAGATTTTCTCTAATATATTGCATTGGTAAACCGTTGATCGCTCTATTGTGAAGCCCACCGTAGTACCTGGGGGAACATAATTTTGACAGTTTGAATTTGGCGGTATGTCAGGAAGCTTTAATTATAAACTTTTCTTCTGGCGCGTTGTGGTCTTCAGAAGAGAAATTTTTAAGTGATCCCCATCCTATTTTTGATTTTCTTGATTTTCTCCCTTTCATTTTGAAAAATACGTTAAATACCTTTTCCAACAAGGATGATTTGACAAATTTGATCCAAGACATCCACAGAGTTCAGTCGCATAAACTACTTCGCACTTGGATATTTCAGTTGAACCTTATGTTCATTAATGGCAACTAAAAAACTCGAACTTTGTACAAGTATGGGACATCAATTGTCAACTTCCCATATTCATTGTAGCAACATTCCTTCATCTCAACTTATTTCGATACGCAAGAGTTTGTTCTGCGTATGATCAGTTATTTTGAAGAGACATGCTACTTACAAACAAGTTGTGTTGCAGTGTTTTAAGCCAGTCACGTGTAAAGACAAAACTTTCGGCAAGTTCTATGGTCGTTTTGCCAGTTAACATACCTGTCATTGGGTAATAAAGCTGTCCACGTCGTTTCATAAACGCTTATATTATACACTCTAATTTGGACTACGGTGTTTACCTGATCAAAATTATATGGGCCTCAAGATGGGTGTGACCAGGTCGATAGGGTATTGCTTACTCCTAGGTACCGTTTCCCCCACTGGTGTATCCAGGATCCCATATGCCCACACTTTTATTTTGTATTGTTTGGACTTACGGATTCATCACTCGTTCGCTTTCTCGCCCTTTAAGTCCAACAGATAAGGAGAAGAATGTCCTAAAAACACTAATCTTTACGGACCGACGATGGAAAGAATTGATGATCAGTTATGGTTACTTAAGCCTTATTGGACTCGGGTGATCTAAAACCCAAACCCAATGAACAATGGTTTATTGCTGGAGTTGCAATATAGACACATTTAGATTATCTTTGGACGGTAAGCGCCAGTTCTATATTTGCGAATTCCCACTCCCAATTTTCTCTAGGGTAATAGGATGAGAAATAATTTAGGGAAGTGAAACAACCGTCTTTTTTTTAAATGAAGTATTCGACATTATAAACCATTCCTTTACTTTGCGAGCTGGAAATGTAAAAAAAATATTTAAGTCACTTTTGGGCGAGTCTTACAGTCTTTAAAGTATTTGTGTTTGTACCTAAAGTGTGATGTTTATGATTTTTTATGTATATGAAAAAAATATTTGCATTTCTTTGGACTTTGAACCTGGACCTCTTTGGTTGATCGAGCGTTGACTTGTGCACTGTGCTAGGTTTTATCACCGTATAATTATGTAACACTAGAGCATCATGATGGATACGGTTACTCAGTCAATTGTTTATAAAGAACTATTTTTTTTATTTTATAATTTAAAAATAACTTTGCAAATAAAGTACTAAAACTTCTATTAAGGTTAGCATAAGTATTTGCAGAAATATTCGCAACTAATGTTAAGAATCAAAGTTGAGAGTTATGGGTTTTGGCAGATTTGGAGATTATTTTTGTGCTCTGGGAACCATTGCATTGTAAACAGTGGTCAGAAACAGATTTGCAAGTCATGTGGAGTGTCACCAGTTCCGTTCAAAACCTTTCGCATTCTTTATTGAGTAAGTAGATTACATGGAATTGCTATGTGTATAGAAACATCGGCATATTAGTTTAAAGCTATTATTGCAGCATAGTCATTTAATTGTGGAAAAATATTTCGTAATCTCATTCGTGTTGAATTATTTTGATGTAGTGTAAGTTAAGCTTATTTCATTTCCATTGTTTTCTGTTACATTCCGAGACCTTATGAAGCTTTACCTGTTCTCTTATTATTAGATTTTTAATTAATCAAGGTACATGTTGTATGATGACGGGCATTATTAGTAAATAAGTTTTAGAATTTTGGTTCGAGATGTGTTCAATTATTAGACTTAGAGTTTATTATATCAAAGATTTTGTATTACTATATGTTAAATATTATCACCCTTTAGATTACTCTGTCTGTGCTTGCGTTGTTGTGATGAAAACAAGGAAGATACTCTGATCATTTCCCTTACTTAGGGTATGTAAGAAGTTGTTTAGGTCCTTTATATATGATGGCATGTTATTCTTTTGATGTTGTTTAACAGAAAAAATATCTATTCTTGGAAATGTATGAGGAATTAAGAGGAAATTAGAATTTTTTGAACTGAAAGCATTGTGTATAATATGTATTTTTATTGAGAAAATGCTTTAAATTAAATCTATTTGTGAGATGTTTATGAATTAACATAAATTTTTACAAGAAAAGTAGATATGTATATATTATATTAAGGGTAAAGATTACTTATGAGTGGTAAATATTTGTAGGTCCCACCATTAGACCTTTATACCATTAGCCATTATTTATTCACCAACTTGGAAATAAAGTTATTGAATCCTTGCTCGTGTTAATAAGGAACACAGTTCTATCAAAATCGCAATATAGCATACATTGTCAAGCCCATAAGCCAAATTCAGTATCACATATTTTCCACCATAACGATAACCGTACCCTCATAAAACATCTTTACTACTAACAAAAAGTTGATGTTGCTAGGGTTATTAACGGAATTTCTGTTTTGAAGTCATCATTTCGCAAATTCGACGGTCGCTATATGACCTTGTCTTGCGATTACACATTATCACTAAGTCATATGTTGACTAAATTATGTTTGCATTACCTTTTGTTAGGACTGTCCATTTTTCGTACTAGATTTGACTACGGGTAATCCCGTTTGCTCTTGTTCGACTAAGGGCTCACGGACAGGTTTGTGACTGACGCCAACACGAGGAATGTTTACTCCTCCATGACACCTGTATCCTACCTTCGCTTTGCCAGAGAGTCCGTGTGTTGCCCTAAACTCGATTTTTGTATATTGTTTTTATGGATTTCATGATTACCGTTTGACACGCATGTTTAACTTCGCTGTACTGTAACCAAATTAATTTTTACCTTCCCGTGGACTCCATTCCTAGAAGCTGTGTGACAGATGTCTCCGAACACAACAGTAACGTGGCATGGTTCAACCCCCACTACTCCGGCACAACCAACCTAGAAAACAAACAGTACCGTGAAGATAGTCAACCCCACTACTCCGGGCCCACAACCATCTAGTAAACACAACATACCGATGAAATGAGTCAATCCCACTACTCCGGCCCACAACCATACTAGTAAACTAGAAATTACTGTGAGTATAAACTCACAAAGGATACCCCCCCCACCCCACATATTCATTTTCCGCTTTCACTTTTGAGTCACTGAAGCATTGACAAAGAAGATATGGCCCGGGACACCAATTGAATGTTAAAAAAACCTTATAAGTTTGGACCTTGAGATCAAAGGTCAAGGTTATACCAATGAATCATGAATGTAAGTACATCTTTTCATGGTGATAACACTCAATTGCCAAATATAATCCATGTTAGAGAACTATATACGCTTTTGACCTTGAGGTTCAAAGTCAAGGTCATATGGCCAAAGGTTCACTATATTGCGTCATGAATGTATGCAAATACAATTCCGTCTCATGATTGCATACACTCCACATGCTAGGATTATGGTATGCATATGTCAAAGGAAAAAAAGTTTATGGCCCAGGACTGAAATCCAACCACGCAGACGGGAACAGACAAATAGCAGTACATGGACATCGTCTACAATGGTGATGCATCCATGCGGCCAAATACAGGAGGCATATGGCAAAGAACAAAAGAAGTTATGGCCCGGACAACAAAATTCATGTTTAAAACTAATAATTTTGACATTGAGGTCAAAGGTCAAGAGTCATAAGAGGTCATCCAATATTACCTTGACACACTCGCCTCATAGTGATCACTCATGGCCAAGTATGGTATGCCTACCTCAAAGAACAAAGAAGTTAGGACACGAATTCATATTAACGAAATGATATATGTTTTGCACTTGAGTCAAAGGTCAGGATCATACAGAGGTCTCTCAATATACCCGACACATGTCTTCATAGTGATACACCTATGTGCCAAGATATGGTATGCCACTAAAGAACAAAGAAGTTATGAACCCAGGGACACGAATCTGCACAGACAGAGGACAACAGACGGCACAGAAAAACAGAGTACATCGACACATACGTCTCATGGTGATGCGCTCATGGTGGCCAAATACCGGACTGTCTATGGCAAAGAACAAAGAAGTTAATGGCCCAGGACAGCGAATTCATGTTAAAAAAACTGGATTAATCTTTGACCTTGGGTGAAAGTCAAAAGTCATACAGAGGTCCATTCATATACACGACACGAGCTATTGGCCCGGACACAGAATCTGCACAGACCAGACGGACGACAGACAGGGACGACAGACAGACAGACGGACAGACAGGGAGTTGTATTCCTAATATACCCCCCCCCCCCAACTTGTTTGCGGGGGCGTATACGAACAGCAACGTGAAATAGTCAGACCCCTACTAGTAAACAAAACAGTAACGTGTCATAGTCAACCCCACTGACCTCACGGCCACAAACCATACCTAGATAAAACAAACAACAACGCTGAAATAGTCAACCCCCAACTAGTAAAACCAAACAGTAACGTTGAAAATAGTCAACCCCACTACTCCGGCCCACAAACCAATAAAATAAAGATAAAAAACAACAACGTTGAAATAAGTCAACCCCACTAGAAACACAAACAGTAACGTGTTCATATGGTCAACCCCACGGACGCCATGCCCACAACCAATACTAGTAAAACAAAACAGTAAACGTGACATAGTCCATACCCCACGACTGCCAGCCACAACCCATCCTTAGTAAAACACAAGTAACGTGTCATTAGTGCACCCCACGACTCCTGCCACAGCCATACCATAGATAAAGGCAAAACAGATAACGTGCGAATGTCAACCCCACTACTCCGACCACAACGATACCTTAGTAAGCAACAGTCATTACGTGGGCAATATCAACCCACGAACTCTGCCCACAACAATACCTAGTCAAGTCAAATAACGAACAACAAATCACAACCGTACCTAGTCAAGTCAAACAATCAAACATATCACAAACCATTACCCTCTATTGACTTCCCATAGAATAAATTATGATTTGTCTGAAGGTTCTTCAGCCGATTAGTAACACTAAGAGAGTTTCCACATTACAACAAATATTCGTCTCAGAAACACAGGATATTTACGACGTTACAGACGAGGAAAAATAATCCGTTGCGCTTGTGAAAGTTGATCGGAACTATAAAGGTGATAAAGAAAACAAACAAAAATGTGTGTAAAAAGGGTGGCTTTGGAGACTATTTAGTGAAGATATGGGAAAAAAAATATAATAATGAAGGGAAAAGGGAGGAAATTCTACTTTTCAAATAGGAGATCGGTCGATGTGTTTCTAATTGAAGAAAAACCGGACGGTATACTTACTACGCAAGGAAAAGGCGTTAATTAGTTTTGGGACTTTCAGAAACAAGTTCTTGAAGAAAACATCCGTTATGTAAATTGTTACAATAATATAAAATGTTAACTGGAATTTCTAAAACTAATGTCATCTTTCATTTTCCCAACATTTTTAAGTATACATGTAACATCAGCAATAATCTAAAACACTTTAATTCACTGCTGTGAATCGGATTGGAATAGGTCTTTTGATTCACCCTTGACAGGAAACTATTCCCTGCGCGGCAAGCACCATCGGGGAATAGTTTCCTGCTCGAGGTTGAATAAAAGAGCTCATTTCCATAACAGCAGTGAATAAGTGTATATTGTTCAAACTCCCCCCTCCAGAGGGGGGAGTGGGGCACGAATAGGGGATTAAGTTGCTATTTACTGCTTTCATAGTGAGCAGTGCGTTCAGAGTGAGCGATTCGTGGCCATGGGCCTAACTTGTTATGACCCAGCATTTGTCACACACTTGAACTTCACTCCTAGTTGAGGGAACCAATCTAACATACTGAGGTGTCCGATGATTAACTTTTACCATATATTGCTTTGGTTTCGTAAAAGCGTTGATTTGACACCATATTGGAGTAGCCAACACAGAAGAAACTCCAGCATTGTTATATTTTTGGTTCATGTACCATGACAGTAATTTATAACTCCCAATGTACCCAGTCTTTGATAGGGACCGAACTTATTACTACAAGCCTTCAGGATGTACTACAAACAAATAGAGGAATGCGGCTTTGATAACTGTGCAGCAGGCTCTGACTTATAAACACACACTTTGGTATCTAGCAATTTACAGGTTGCATAACTCATTAGAGAGAAGGGAACTTGAATAGCGAAAGGTTTGCACGTAGGCCTAGTTAAGAGCAGCGGAGGCATCAGAGTGCATTATTCCCCCAACGCAAGTCATGACCATAGATGGTTTCATCTGACCAAGAAGCGATACCAATATCTAAAAGTGACCGTGATGTTACATCAGGCTACAGTGGCATGTGTGGCCTGTTGATGTTGACCGCGATGCTCCATCACATAAAACATATGACTGAACATCTACGCTTATCCACAGTCACTATTAAGTAACCCTTACCAACACAGAACAAATCAATCCATAGCACCAAGAGGAATCCTTGTGTGGCAATCCAACCAGTTGAGGTAGGCAAAAATACAGAAGTAGGCATGGTCAAGAAAGGAATACATTCACCAGGACAGATGAGATCCTCTCCAAGATTCATTTTCTTATGATATGAACCATTAGGGAAACATCAGGGAATTGCGTAGAGGTCACGGTGACTGATTTTCAAAGCATCTTCTCTACTGATGCAACATAGTATAGGTTACTACCTTATAAAGTCAGCATCGGATTGAGATTGAGGATGAAAACACCGTTCACAAGAGAAGTATCGGGCGGTATTCCACCTTCAGCCATAGAGGAGTCAGGGTCACACTCTGGAATACTGGCGGCTCGGGATTATTCGGGCCATTC
>CAJDSM010035848.1:0-26040 GCA_903981925.1 Ostrea lurida | reverse complement strand
CCAGGTAAACGGAGTGTAAATCAGTGTATGGAAAACGCTTAACAATTGTTGAAACACAGCAGACAGCATTTGACCCAATGGCAGGCCATACCGGCAAACTAAACCTATGGTGCATATTTCTGCCAACCACTTGTCAGATAATTATGTCGACTTGTCAGATCTTTATTGTCGACTTGTGTGAAGTATATTAGTGGTCGACTTTGTTCAGATAATGATTATGTCAATTTGTTTCAGATTGTTTTGTTCAGGGATAATACGGAAACGTTTTACGAGAGCACCTCTTGTTCTGTATGTCGATATAAAAAAGTCGAATTGTCGCCAATTTTGAACAATTTAACGGACTTTTTAAACTCGTAAGTTCTTCATTTTGATGCACTATACGACATATTTCTTCTCGCCTTGGTTTACTTAAATCAACATGACGGACTTCTAGCTAATCGCCAAAAGAAAGTCAATAAATGAATGTCGCCCTTGGGTTTAAGATGATATTTGTTGTAAGTCGACGAAAAAATGTCGACATATGCAATTCTTGCAAAAAGTTACATATTTTGACGATATTGTTCTCAAGTCAAAACCAATTGAGTGATGTTTATCATTATGCATGTGTAAATGAGAACAATGTCAACAATTTTATACTTGATATTTAATGAATTGGCAATTAATTAATTGTTGCTTTTTATTGTGAAACATTTATCTTTCTTGGTGGAAAATTTATCGTTTTGTATACCCATGTCATATTGCATGTTAGTAAATAAAGTTAATGTTAGAAAAATATTTGTTTACTTATTGAAGTCTAACCCGCATGTAAATTGTAAGTCATACTGGGATTTGCTAGTACTTTAGAAATTGTCTTAATTTTTTAAACGTTTAGCTTTTAGTAATAGGACTGTCAAAACTTCTGTATTTCATTGATAGTTATAAAAAAAATATTCTATTTATAAATAGAGGACATTTCAATGCTTTGTCACGTAGTGCGATTTTTGAATTATATTTCACGAGTGAGCGGGTTTTTTTCTCATATTTTTCACGGAGTTACGAAGCACGAATGAAAATATTTTAAAAAAATCCTATTTAATTCGAATAATCCAACTAAAACAGCCATGACTTTTTTATTTATTACATTTTTTTTGGTTTTTAGAACATTGATGCGTCTTCAAAAGATTATAAAGCTATGCAAAACATAATATCATCAAGACAATGGGCTCACGGTGGGTGTGACCCCGTGGGGATTCGGGTTAGAATAGTTCTTCAGTACTTCTAGTTTGTCGTAAGAGGTTACTAAATGGGATGCATGGTCATTCGAATGAGACCGCAAAAAACAGAGGCCCGTGTCACAACATAAGATCCCTCCTTGCTCAAAGGCCATAAGAGCCGAGCATAGGCCTTCACCGGCAATGGTGACGTATCCATATGCGTGAAAAATTCTCGAGTGGGACGTTAAACAACATACAATCACGGCGGGTGTGACCGGTCGACAGGGAATGCTTACTCCTCCTACGCGCCTGATCCCACTTTGGTGTGTTCAGGGGTCCATATTTCCTCCACTTTTGTTTTGTATTTTATTTGGACTAACAAGATTCGTTATCTTTGCCTTTATATTTAACCATCGAGCATGTATCTCTGCTAGTGGACATTCTTTACCCGACGATACATGTCGCTCGATAAGCAATACAATACTGGCTGACACGTCGCCCAGTATCTGTGGAGCCATTAAGGGGTACAGGCTCCGACAGATTGGTTGATTTCCCTCGGAATATCCTTCGATATACAAATGATTTGTCATACGTTCAGTCATCTAATAGTGAACTTTGGTACAGAAATTATAATTCATTAACCAAAATTACCGACTGTCATGTGCCGTTAAAATATTTTTGATAATTCCTGCACGGACCTCATGTGCTTTATTTCGAAATGTGCAGCTAAACATTGTAAAATCTCTGATATATTGATGAATAGGAATTCCTGAAATACTTTATTTCTGTTCCAAAACTTTCGAAAATTTGACCTGTAAATCTTCTAATGTTGTCTATACAATTGAGTGTACCCTCTGTGGTTTGATTTATGTTGGAGAAACTAAGGGGTCACTCAACAAAAGAATATCGGGGTAACAAATGAATTTAATTCCCTAGATCATTCCATCTCGTCAATGAAAGTTAGAATTCTAGAAAAAAAATACCATCATTCAAACAATCCCACTTTAAGTACCCCTATTCGTAGACAATGAGAAGATCTCTGGGCACTGCGTTTCCATATGGGTGCAACGGCAATGTGCAAAATGTAGGAAATTTGACTACTCCAGTAGGAAATAACGTGAATGTAATGGGACTTTTTCCAAATACACAAAGACGTAAACGCAGTCATGGACATCGTTCATATCAAAGACCAAATATACACGATGTCACTCTTCATTCACTTTTACCTTACGTCAGCCAATAATTAGGTACACCTCACGTTCACACAAAACTGTATTCAGTTCCATTGCGAGTTTTTAACACATTATTAGAAGATGCTAAAGCTATTTCACACTTGGATGTTTTAACACCAGAATATAGACTGAATGCTATGATTATGGATGTTGCCAATCACAGACTCTTTAATAAACCACCGCGAATAACTGATAGTAATCCTGCCGAATCTTGCAACCGGTTCCTTAAACTGAAATTTACTAATAAAGAAATAGATGCCGTAAACATAAGCAACATTCTTCGTAACAAAAAAAGTTCAGGCGTGTATTCCAGCATATTTTCAATTAAAGTCTACAAATATACTTCCACTATTGTATCCAAACCTTTTGATTACAAGCAAACTATACGGTGCCCAGATATTGACAATCTTATACTTATTCCATCTACATGCTCCTCTTCTTCTTTCAACTATAGTCCAGCTGGACATGTCATTGCAGGTGATGTTAATATAGTTGAAAATGAGGATCTAAGATCATTTATTTTAAAAGGTCCTAAATTCAGAAAACCCCGATCTTTCAATTGGCGACAGGTTTTCATCTCCATAATAAATTTTAGCGAAGATTGTGCTCGACGATGGATCAAGTATGAAAAAGAATATCTTGATACCTTGTCAAAATTGATTAAAAGTATAAGAAGAATATTAAAATCCCGTATTAGATATATACGTACCAAAGTCCGTACCATCTATCCTTCTCTGTTTTGTAAACCCAGAAGTGATACAAAAAATAGATATGTTACATTCTGAGGAATATGTTTTTGTATCAGCTGACAAAGCTTGCAACAATATTGTCTTTGTCTGTAAGGCTTATTACTATACTTGCATTTTAAACGAACTTGGTATTAACTCCACATTTGGTAATCGTACTTACACTCCTACTGCTCTTTCAAAAGATGAAACTCTTCGAAATCATGTTTCAGTTTTAAACATATTTGATATCCCAGTCATTGGGACGGACGAATATGAACTACCATACCTCTACCGATTCTAAAACTTCACAAAAACCCCTTACAAAGAAAGATACATTGCTGGATTAAGTAAATGTTCCACCAAGCCCCTTTCTTTACTCCTCGCGAAAATATTGACATCTGTGAAGGAGCAATTCAGACGTATTGTGAAACAACATGGTAGAAGTGGTGTAAATCAAATGTGGATTCTCAAAAACTCTTCAGAACTTCTAGTAAATTGAAATCCCGGAACACTTCTCATATCAACAACATCAAAACATATGACTTCTCAACACTTTACACGACCATTACAATAAATTAAATATAAGACTTGTGAATATTATAGATTGCTTCTTCAAAAAAATGGAAAAGGAAATATCCATATCTAGTGATCAGCCATTCTAAATATTACGTTGTTTAACTCCATTCTGATTCTACGCACAAGTACTCTGAAGTTGGTATTGCCTCATTGACAATATCTATGTAGTTTGTGGTGATCAGGTCTTCCAACAGTCTGTTGGAATTCCAATGAGCACGAATTGTGCTCCTTTGTCAGGTGACCTGTTTTTATATTTTTCTGGGACATAATTCAAATAAAAGCTTCTACATGAGAAGAAGAAATCTCTAGCAATGACCTTTAATTCGACATTTCGATATACTGACGACGTTTTATGATTTATGATGACAAATGACAATTTTCATTAATACGTCGATTCGATATATCCCAGGAGGACACCACATAGTCTTTCATGTCTGCTTTGCACTTATATATATTTTTATTATGCCCCCGGAATCTTCGATTCTGGGGCATATAGTTTTTGGTCTGTCCGTCTGTCCTTTCATATTACACATGTGTGTTCCTTATGAAAAGCCCTTTCTGCTAATACCAAAATTTTTGACCTCCTGACCTTGAAGTATGACCTACTTTTCAAAAACTTTAACATTGGCCATAACCTTTGAATGGCAAGTGATGGGACTTTCATATTACATATGTGTGTTCCTTATGACAAGCCCTTTCTACTGGTACCATAACTGTTGACCTCCTGACCTTAACCTTGAAGTTTGACCTACTTTACAAAAACTTTAACATTGGCCATAACTTTTGAATGGCAAGTGTTTGGACTTTCATATTACACATGTGTGTTCCCTTTGACAAACCCTTTCTATCTGGTACCAACATTTTTTACCTCCTGACGTTGACCTTGAAGTTTGACCTACTTTTCAAAAACTTAAACATTGATGGTAAGTGATATATTTTTCATATTTCACATGCATAATCCTTTTGGCAAGCCCCTTTCACTGGCATGTGGAAACCGGGGGCATCAGTGTTTCACAAACACATCTTGTTAAACATAGACATTAACGACAAAGTAACAATCAAATTCATGACAAACGAGACGATTTCAGTTTCTCCATCGTCAATTTCCCATACCTATGTAGGAATATTCCATCATCACCTGCATATGGTGTGTATGTCTCTCAACTTATTCGATATTCAAGAGCTTGTTCTGCGTATGGTCAGTCTTTGAAATCGACACAGGATACTTACAAACAAGTTATTGTTGCAGGGGTTTCAACAGCCACGTTTAAAGTCAGCATTCGCAAAATTATATGTGGTTATAACGATCTAGTCTGCACATACAATATCCCATTGGGTCTGACGTTTTTCATAGCAATAGTTAAGCCTCTTTTATACACTGATTTTGAACACGGATTGCTCTGTTTACCTGATCCAAGACAATGGGCTCACGGTGGGTGTGACCGGTCGACAGTGGATGCGTACTCCTCCTACACACCTGATTCCAACTCTGGTGTGTCCAGGAGTCCGTGTTTGCTCAACTCTTGTTTTGCATTCTATTTAGGACTTACAAGATTTATCACTATTAATTAACTTTGCATTCTCAGGAAATGTTGTCTTTAAAATGGTCAGATAATGTTGTGACGTAACTGTTGTAGTTTCACCATAAGGGGCAGGCCTATGAAACCAGAACTACTCAATGCTGTCCATACTGTGATTTTCTGGCTATGAAGTTGTCTTTCTTTATTATTATCATAATTATTATTTCAACATTTCAACATTTCGATATATTGACGATGTTTTCTATCATAACAATGATTTCCATTCATATGTCGATTCAATATATCCCAACGAACTAGAAATAAAGGACACCACAGAGTCTTCCATGTCTGCTTCGTACTTGGATATTTTATTGAACATTGACATTAACGGCAAACTAACTACTCAACTTTATGACAAACGGGACTATTTCAAGCTTCTCCATCGTCAACTTCCCATATTTGTGTAGCAATATTCCATCATCACCTGCATATGTTGTGTATGTCTCTCAACTTATTCGATACGCAAGAGCTTGTTCTGCGTATAATCAGTTTTTGAATCGAGGCAAGCTACTTACAGACAAGTTGTTGTTGCAGGGGTTTCAACAGTCACGTTTAAAGGCAGCATTTCGTAAATTCTATGGTCGTTATAACAATTAAGTTTACCAATATGACCTATCATTGAGTCAAATGCTGTCTGATGTGTTTCATAACCATTAAGCCGTTTTTCACAACACTGATTTGGCTACGGACTGTTCCGTTTACCTGATCAAGACTATGGGCTCATGGCGGGTGTGACCGGTCAACAGGGGATGCTTACTCCTCCTAGGCACCTGATCCCACCTCTGGTGTGTCCAGGGGTCCGTGATTGCCCAACTCTTGTTTTGTATTATATTTAGGACTTACGAGATTGATCACTGTTCGTTATCTTTGCCTTTGCATTGCAGCATCTATATAGCGCCCTATATAATTAAAAGTTCCCCAGAAACGCATGTTTACTTGTTGACATGTCCATCCAGAGTGAAAAGTGCTCCATCAGAAAACCATAAGACGTCGTTTAAACAAGTGTTTTTTTAAAAATCCATTGTGCAATAACTTAAACGGAAAGAAATGTTGGTATCTTTGAGATGTTTTTATATGGTGTGAATTTCAAATCGTATTTCAAAATTTAGTTGAAGAACTTATATTGGAATCCAGTTCAATAAATACATTACTCTAATGGCAGACTGACAACTACATTATATGATAAACGTGATGACTTTGACTTTGCAATCGTCAACTTTCCTTTTCTATGTAGTAATGTACCGCTATCGCCTGCTTATGGTGTGTATGTCTCTCAGTTGATTCGATACGCAAGGGCATGCCATGCGTATGATGATTTTTTTAAAGCGAGGCCAACTACTAACCAAAAAGTTGATGTTACAGGGTTATAACGAATCTCGTTTAAAGTCATCATTTCGCAAATTCTACGGTCGCTATAATGACCTTGTTTGCGATTACAAATTATCACTAAGTCATATGTTAACTGATTTGTTTTCATACTCTTTGTTAGACTGTCATTTTCGTACTAAATTTGACGACGGGTAACCCCATTTACTTTGTTTCGACTACGGGCTCACGACGGGGGTAACCGGTCAGCAGAGGATGCTTTCTCCTCCATGGCACCTGATCCTGCCTTCGCTTTTGTCGAAGGTCCGTGTTGCCCTACACTCGGTTTTGTATGTGTTTTGGGGGACTATGATTACGTTTGATACTTTGTTACTTCGCCATTTTATATTATCCTTACTGATTTCGTCGGTGTCTCATAGATAATTGTCGACACATTTTCAATATTTTCATCCAATTGCCCTGCCCTCTGTCTTATAGGCGTATCTTTTCTTGTCATCAATAGTCCCGTACTGTTCAAATTTTATGACAATTCCGAAGACCTGTTTGCTAGAAAGATGCTTCACATCTGAGTACTTCTTTTTTCAATACCCTTTTCAGTAGGTTCGGCGATTTTCCATTTTTATAGTACAGTTTTACAGTATCAATATAGAGATCCTTTTTATCATCTAATTTCAAATACCTGAATACCTGACCTTTTGATGATGTCATCAAAAATTAATTATAATGCCATAGTATGTTGTGTGTACACTGTAATACATATTGCCGCAATAAATGCTTTCAGATGCAGTTATTGTTACGTTGATATGTCACGTTTGTGCAAAGATATAGACATCCGAAGTTGGGACATGTTTATTGAAGTAACTGGCGACTATTTTACCATTTCACACCACTCAACTGTTATCAACGTCCTCATTAATGAATATATTTACCGCTTACTCGCTTTGGCACACCACACCGCACGGCGGGTGTGACCGTTCAACAGGGGATGCTTACTCCTCCTAGGCACCTGATCCTACCCCTGGTGTGTCCAGGGTTCCGTGTTTGCCCAACTCTTGTTTTTGTATTTTATTTGGGACTTATGAGACTGATCACTGTTCGTTATCTTTGCCTTTACATTCATACAGATCGAGGTTCGGAGTTCGCGATGGAATCACACTTGTTTTCAGAATCATGCTTTAATAGCTTGGTATATCCAAGACACGTAGTACACCATATAGTTCCCAGTCTGACGGGCTGGTAGAGAGATTTAATCGCACTTTTCAAGAAATGTTATCCCTCTTTGTGAATAAATATAGGAATGAGCGGGATGACCACCTTATCTATGTCATGATGGCATGCCGGATTGTGGTTCATGACAGCGCCAAATGCTTGCCTGATTTACTTATGTTAGGTCGAGAAGTGACTTTTCCAATAGATGTTCTTACTGGTAATCCACCAAATTATGATAAAACATCTTGTTACATGGAATATGTAGAATTTGTTCAAGATTTAGCTTCTGCTTTTGAGTGTGCAGGTCAAATATTGAATGCTGCGTTCATATTTCAGAAAAAAATATTTTGACGAAAACTTGAAACCTAGAAGATGCGACGTTAATGATTTAGTATGGAGGACCTCCTTCGCCTAAAAATAGGTCTTGGATGGCGTGCTCCTTACAAAGTCGTAAAACAGATAAAGTACAGTAACCTATTTGGTAGAATGTTGTGAAAAAGAATTTTAACAGTTGTCCATGTGGATTAACTGTCAAGCCTTCCTGCGGGTGGACCATCAAGCCTTCCTGCGGTGTACCATCGTAAAGCCTTCCTGGGGTGACCATCAAGCTTCCTGGGTGATCACAAGCCTTCCTGGGGTGACCATCAAGCCTTCCTGGGTGACCATCAAGCCTTCCTGGGGTGACCATCAAGCCTTCCTGTGGGTGACCATCAAGCCTTACTGGGGTACCATCAAGCCGTACTGGGGTGACCACCAAGTCACTGGGGTGACCATCAAGTCGTACGGGGTGACCATCAAGCCTTCCTGGGGGTGACCATCAAGCCTTCCTGGGGTGACCATCAAGCCTTCCTGGGGGTGACCATCAAGCCTTCCTGGGGTGACCATCAAGCCTACTGGGGTGACCATCAGAGCCGTACTGGGTGACCATCAAGCCGTACTGGGGTGACCATCAAGTCTTACTGGGGCTGACCATCAAGCCGTACTGGGGGTGATCATCAAGCAAGTCTGCGTAGCGAGGCTGATCGTGAACCAGATCAAACAAATGAATGTCCCGAATATGACTTACAAAGCAGTCTAATGGCATCGCAAGATAAAAATCAGGGTTCTTTTCAATGTACCACTGTGACCAGAAATGGAAGAATTGTCAGACTACCTATAATGTCTTCATCATAAACCAATATACACGTCATTTCATAGTTCATCACCACTACTGTCTATCTTTGTACATTTTCATTACATTTCTCTACAAAGTTATACATAGGTATCCTAGAGTTGAATTATACAAGTATATATATTTATATTATATAATAAATAGTATATATATATACATGTATAACGTTACTTGTACTATTGTGAAAAAATATAAATATGTAGGCGAAAGTAGACCTATGCCTATTCTAGTACAGACCAAGGACAGAAATCCGCACGAGTTACTTTCTCTTGAGTACATTATATCACACTGTTAGTACACAGTATGGCAAATCGGGTGCGTAGTCTTCATCACCATATTACTCTTAAAGTAAAGCTACCTTAAAAGGGTTCAAGCATGCTTTATCTAGTATCGATTATTGTAATCGTTATTAGATTATTAACACGGAATGTAATAATACTGACAGGTTTTTGTAAACCGAGTAGCATAGTAAAGACCAGTAAAGGCTTGTCCTTAGAAACATGACTACAATTGCTTGTTGAGAGTTTCATTGCTTGCAAACGTACGTAGTGCAAAGTCTGTAGAATCTTATTGCAAAATTGATACATGGATCCCCTATGTAAGAGCAATTTAGTGACTTATTATTCATAAAAAAAATTCACTAAATTTATTCACAGCTATGGATGTTCTAGACGTCTTCGTAGAGGACGACGACAAGCTGTTATTTGCGGATTCGTTGCTGGATGCCACACTGTGTCCCTTTTTCCTCACTGCAGACATGTCTAGCCTTGTAGCATCCTGTGGTTTATCCACTTTTACATCCAAGAAATCTTACCGGCGTCACTGGGACACAAGCAGTAATTTGTTGTCCTCCTCTGCCCTGTCATACTTCCTGTTGCCAAAGGACGGACCTCAGGTACTATCTTCATGTAATACATAATCAACAGACTGATTCTATACAGGGTGTCTTTTCGAAATCAAAACGAGATGTCAAGGTCAACTCTAACTTCATCGATCCGGGCAGTTACAAGATTGTTAATTCACTACCAGTTCCATCCATCTTTTCCCATCAACACTCTGTCTTGTGACCCTATCTCAACTTTACAAATGTCATCCGCTTCCATTCCGCTGACGTCACCACCAGGATTTTCAGTTGAGACGCAAGTTAGAGAGTGAGAATCGAGAGTTAAAGTAAGAGCTAGAAAGATTGAAGCATGCAAGGAGTGAGTGATCATAATTTTTCACAGGATGAGAGGTTCGAAATTATTGAGAGGCCAGATGGGAAACTAGAATGTTTTAAGAGAGATAGCACGAGTTTGCATGAAAGATTAGGGAAGAAAGTGAAACTGATCCCATAACAGATTCGTCCTGAAGAATGAAAACTAGAACATACTGTGATTTGTACTTTGCATAAATATATTCGCTTTATGTATATATATGTAAAGTTTGCATATTCACCTGCAGGTCACAGCGTCTGGTCATCTCCTAGTCGTGTTGGTGTGCTCTGTGTTTACATTTTTCTGATGTTTTACGTTATTGTTATAAATTGGTCTCGACATTTATGCTTCCGATTCTGACACGTAACTGTACTTTTTAACATTGATATCATATCATTTGCATGTGTATATGTATATACAATACCATGCTTCAAAAAATTTTAATGACTGCAAAGACTTACCCCATGTACCTACTGGACGCCATTCCGTTTTGGATTGATACGTCGTTCAATAGTTACTAGTATACAAAAAGGCGAAGTTAACATTGTGTCAAACGTAATCATAATCCAAAAAACATATACAAAATCGAGTGTAGGGCAACACGGACCGCCGACAAAAGCGAAGGTAGGATCAGGTGTCACGGAGGAGTAAGCATCCTCTGCTGACCGGTCACACCCGCCGTGAGCCCTTAGTCGAAATAAAGTAAACGGGATTACCCGTAGTCAAATCTAGTAGGAAAATGACAGTCTAACAAAGGGTATGAAACAAATCAGTCAACATATGACTTAGTGATAATTTGTAATCGCAAACAAGGTCATTATAGCGACCGTAGAATTTGCGAAATGCTGACTTTAAACGAGATTCGTTATAACCCTGCAGCATCAACTTTTTTGTTAGTAGTTGGCCTCGCTTTAAAAAGTCCGCATACGCATAGCATGCTCTTGCGTATGTGTTGTGTGGACAAGTCATTCCTGAACTGACTTTCATGTGTAGAACGTTGCTTGTTGAACTTTTAATTGGTTTTAGCAGTGTTATTTTTCATTATATATTGAGGCCCATTTGGTGTTGTTTTATAATTGTGTTAACTTATTAGTAGCATATTAATTGCGCACTAATTGTATTTCAAAAGCTTCATTGAAAACATAATACTATTGTGTGTTTTTATTTCTTTTTAAAGTGAATTTTGTTGATCCTTCCATATCATGGTTGTAAAAGGTTTATGATATAATGTTTTCTGGTATTTTGTTGTCAATAATGTGCACATGGAAGTTGTAAAAAGAATGTACAAGCGCTAATAATCATTAAATACAATTAGAGTATTTAATGCCCTTTTGTTCTGTCAAACCAATGAAAAGAATGTGTATTATGAACTGTTGATATGAATTTATATTCTATTGTGTTGTAGACTTATATATTTCACACAAAATCTAAGAAGGTGATAAATCAGTGGAGAATCGTGTGTATAATTAGAGTTATCTTTCTTTCTTGGCGCGCAGTCTTTGACAACCGGTGGAGTTGCGTCTGTCACCGGTCATAGTCCATACATCGGTAGCATTCGATCTATCTGGCTTATCGCAGCTGGTCACGTTTCTACCCAGCAGGCAAAATTGGTTATTTTTACGTTAAAAAGACGCCAGGTGAACGTTAAGTTGACGTCTTTTTTGGATTGTTGCAAATTGTTTTGACGTCGTTACCTGACGTCTTTTCAACGTCTTTATCCTGACGTTTTTCAGGGCAATAAATGTATAATGTCACACTATAACGTCTTTATGATGTCACTGACGTCAGAAAGACGTAAAAAGAACGTATTCTTGTGACGTTCTACACGACGTAGACACTGCTTTCGGACTCAATACGAGTAAAAACACGTAGTTTTGCGACGTTAAAATGACGTATGAAAAAGGACGTCTTTTTGACGTTCTAATTTAGTTCTTTGACGTCATAACCAGTTTTCAACCTAAGAAAAGACGTCTTTTTGACGTCTTATGTCTGCTGGGTATAACCAGACATGTTTGAGACCTTTCTTAGGAAATTCCATGAACACTTTGTAAACTCAGGTAATATTTTTGATCCTCCACTTGAATCCTCTCATTTTCAACAATAATGATAAACGAATCTTCTTTATCGAACTTATTTTTCATTTCCTGTTATTCTTTCGGGTCAAGATCGATCATTAATTACTTCGTGAAAAGGGTAATATTCCTGCTACACTATCAGTAATTCAATCAATGCGCACAATGCAGAATTGGAGGTTAATTATTTGAAGAAATCTTTAATTCAAGTGTTGAGCACATCAAACGAATTGATATGTTCAAATCAATTAGAAATATCTTCAAGTACTTGATTTTATTTGTTAATTTGGCGATCCATAAAAGCTCTCTGATATTTTAATCTATAATAAAGCTATAAATAACCTCAGCATAAAAGGAACACTATGAAAGGTACATGTTAATTTGAAATATTCTCAAGTCAGCAAATAATAAATATTTCAAGACCTAACATTATAATTGTCCTCATCAAGCACATTGAAAGCTGGATTATCTGCCGCTGTCGTCTCCATACTATTGTTCTTTGACTTTTCTATCCCTTGGGTTTCTTCTGTTACTTCCGGTTTATACACAAAGGATGCAATTAGAAGGAGGACAAATCCCACCAGCTTTGTGCCCATCCACCACAACATAATACGTACGCCTAGCGGCCATTTATCGTATATCCAGCAGGACCCTCGTACTCCGCAAGTCTCCTGCCACACTGAACACGTACTGTCCAATATAGCTCCCAGAAATATTGGTCCAGGCGTAGTTCCTGATTAATCATGACATGAGATAAGCAAACTAAAAAAAGTCGCACAAGAAAGATATAAAAGTTTCACGTGTCCATGCAATGCCATTTTAATTTATATCTACAGAAATATAGACATTTCGACCTTCGAGTCATGTTAAATCAACGTAGGACATTTCACATAAAGACAAACATAATCAATCTTATTAAAACCAGCTCCTTAGATCCGCTCAGTTAGATCGCTACACTAGCGACAGCAAAAAATTATAGGAGCGGATCGAGGATCTGATTTTAATCAGATTGAAACATAATGAGCAGTGATCAATCTTGTAAGTCCCAAACAGAATACAAAACAAGAGTTGGGCAAACACAGACCCCTGGAAACACCAGAGGTGGGATCAGGTGCCTTAAGGAGGAGTAAGCATCCCCTGTTGACCGGTCACACCCGCCGTGAGACCATAGTCTTGATCAGTTAAACGGAACAATCCGTTATATGTATTATTAGTATTTAAATGAATGGGGTATATTATCCTATGTTTTTGATAGGATGATTTAACCTACCGCTAGTAATTTTTACAAAGCTGAAAATGGTGTCTGTGCTTTTGTTTCAACTGTATACAATAGTTTATTTCATTTTTTTAGTCAAGTACCAAATAATTAAGTCCGTTTACCCTTTTCAGAGGAACCTGTTTGGTTTTGGACAGTGTACATATGCAAGATGATGATGAAGATGATAATAATTGAGGTCAATTGATATAAATTTCAAACATGAAAGAAAATCAATAAGAATTAATTTGATTGGATAGGAGAAAAAGTCCTCACTAATAACAATTAATAATGTGATTTGATATCCTGTGTTGTTTACTAAAAATGGGACATTCAATTCTAAGCCATATCAACATATTGGAGTAATTATCCTATTGAAATCATGGGATAATTTTTCCTATTAGGATTTCATTCTCCCATAGAATAATGAAAGGATTTGTGATAGGATAACACCCCAACCCCACCCCCCCCCCATTCTCCTACAGGATTTTGTCTTTAGGAATCTTATATCTCTTATTGTATAAGTTGTAGTAACTTCAGCATTTGAACTAAATATACTGCAAAAAATATCCCACCAGATAAAGTCAATTTGCCTTCTGTACCTATATTAAAAAGTGTAGCTAAAAGTGTGGACTTTGTTGTGTCCGAAGTTAAATGTCGCACTGTTTATATAAAGCGCTCTTTGAAAATGTACAATGATAATCAGACAAAAATGACGTTGTTTGTAATATGAGACAGACTATGATATATCATTATTACATGAATTGTGTCCCCTTACCGAGCAATCGCCCAAAAGTCAACTGTATTCCTATTCCAAGCGATCGCTGCTGCTGTGGAATGCATCTGAAAATAGTAAAGATCGGATACCCTCATCATTTCGATATACTCGCACTAATTATAACAATTATGATATTGAAGCAAATTTCCTTCGTAGTACATTTGTATTTGTGCAGAGATTGGTATGCAAAATGCAGCCTTTGAAAAGAAAAAAAAACACAACTGAAAATTGCTCATAGCAATGGAACAACGTTAAAATTCTAAATTCTTCAAAAGCAATGTAGAAACATTTATGTCAAATTGGACGCCCATGCATGGGCAGCACCGGAAAGGTAAAAGAAATGCCATAGAAGAAAGAATAAACGCTTGATACAATATCTATGATCACAAAGCGTAATAAATAATATAACTCCACACACAACACAACACACACACACACCCACACACCCACGGTATAGAAGCAAATTCAATGAACCTTAGATTCTGATGTGTTACTGGAATACAAGATTGACAAAGTTATTTAAAAAGATGCCAAAGCCAGTCCACATTTGGATTCTTCAACACCAGATAATAGAATGAATGCTATGATTATGGATGTTGCCCATCACAGGCTCTTTAAACCACCGCGAATTACGGATAGTAACCCTTCCGAATCTTGCCGCCGGTTCCCTAATTTGAAATTTACTAATAAAGGAATAGATGCCGTGAACATAAGCAACATTCTTCGTTATAAAAAAGTTAAGTCATGTATTCCAGCATATTTTCAATTCAAGTCTACTCCTTGTATTTTCTACAAATATACTTCGACAATTGCATCTAAACTTTTTAACTACAACAAACTCTCCAGTGCCTAGATATTGACAACCGTATATTTAATCCACCTACAATGATGTACATGTTCTTGTTATTCTTCTTTCAACTATAGTCAAGATGGACATGTCATTACAGGTGATGTTAATATAGTTGAAAATGAGGATCTAAGATAATTTATTTTAAAAGGTATTAAATTCAGACAACCTCGATAATTCAATTGGCGACAGAACTCCATCTCCATTATGAATTTTGTCGTAGATTATGCCAGAGGATGGGTCAAAAAAAGAGGAGAACTTTATACCTTGTCAGAATGGATTAAAAGTATACGAACAACAATAAAATCCCGCATTTGACATAAACGTACCAAAGTGCGTACCATCTATCCTTCTGTGTTTCGTAAACCAGAAGTGATCAAAGAATTAGATAGGTTACAAGAGAAATATGTTTTGGTTCCAGTTGACAAATCTTGTAACAATATTGTTTTAGTCTGTAAGGCTCATTACTTTAACTGCATTTCAAACGAACTTGGTATTAACTCCACATTTGGTAATCGTACTTACACTCCTACTGCTCTTTAAAAAGATGAAAATCTTCAAATTTAAATACATTTAATATTCCAGTCAATGGGACTGACGAATATGAATTACCATACCTATATTGGATTCCAAAACTTCACAAAAACCCTTAGGAACAAAGAAAAATTGCTGGATTTAGTAAATGTCCCTACAAGCCCCTGTCTTTACTCCTCATGAAAATATTGACAGCTGTTCAGGAGCAACTTCAGACGCACTGTGAAATTACATATGCCAGAAATGTGGATTCTAAAAAACTCTAAAGAACTTCTAGTGAATTTGAAATCCCAGAGCCTTTCTCATATCAACAACATCAAAACATATGGCTTTTCAACACTTTACACCACAATTCCGTAAACGCAAAGATAACGAATAGTGATTGATCTCGTAAGTCCCAAATAGAATACAAAATCAAGAGTTGGACAAACACGGACCCCTGGACACACCAGAGGTGGGATCAGGTGCCTAGGAGTAAGCATCCTCTGTTGACCGAGGCAAGACTTTTTTTTAAAACATTACATACAGTTGCTTCTTCGACAAAAATGCAAAAAGGAAATATTCATATCTAACGATCAGCCATTCTAAAAAATACTTTGTTAAACTCCACTCTGATTCTACACTCAAGTACTCTGAAGATGATATTAAAGCAATGCTGGAGTTTCTCATTGACAATATCTTTTTAGTTTTTGGCGATCAGATCTTGCAAGTTTGTTGAAATTTCCATGGGTAAAAATTGTGCTCCTTTGTTAGCTGACCTGTTTTTATATTCTTGTAAGGCAGAATTTGTTCAGAAGTTTCTACATGAAAACTAGAAAGCTCTAGTGGTGGCCTTTAATTCGAAATTTCGATATATTGACGGCGTTTTATCTATTAATGATATTAATGGATTTCATTCATATGTCGATTCAATATATCCCAGTGAACTAGAAATAAAGGACACCACATAGTCTTCTGTGTCTACTTCGTACTTGGATACTTTATTAAACATAGACAATAATGTCAAACTAACAACTTAACTTTGACAAACGGGACGATTTCCGCTTCTTCATCGTAAACTTCCTATATTTATGTAGCAATATTCCACCATCACCTGCAAATGGGGTGTTTGTCTCTCAACGTATTTGATACGCAAGAGCTTCTTCTGTGTATGATCAGTTTTTGAGTCAAGACATATTACTTACAAACAAGATGTTGATGCAGGGGTTTAAAGACAGTATTTCGCAAATTCTATGGTCGTTATGGTGATTTAGTTTTCAAGTATGACCTGCCATTGTATCACATGATGTCTGATGTGTTTCATAGCATTTTTAAAGTCATTTATCTGACACTGATTTAACTACGGATTGTTCCGTTTAACTGTCCAAGACAATGGGCTCACGGCGGGTGTGACCGGTCGACAGGGGATGATTACTACTCCTAAGCACCTGATCCCACCTCTGGTGTGCCCAGGGATCCGTGTTGCCCAACTATTGTTATTTAATTATATTTGGGACTTACGAGATTGATCACTGTTCGTTACGGAATAAGTACCTTTTTTCTTCCTCCAACTTGATATCGTTGTTTTACATGCAAAATATACACGAGGCTTTAAGAGTGCTCAATACTAATTGCATAAAATCCATAATTGATTACAAAAGTTGTAGAGACTATTTCTCTAAAAGCAAGATAACGGAGACCAGGTGTAGAATCCGTAGTAACGGGAACAAATGCACTCTCCGGAAGTGATGTAATATACAGTAATAATGGAGGAAATATTCTATCAAGGCCACATAGGTACCTGAACATAGCCGTTAGTACTGGTGAAGATGTAGAAAATGTCAGAAACATCATCAAAATCAACAGGACGCAAAAGATGTAAAACCAGACGCATCTCTCAGAACACGCCCCGCCCGTCAATGTCATGGATGTAGCAGTCTTGTTGATGCAGGAGCAGTCTTGATATAGCTACAATAATAATTTACCTTCTCGCGTATTTTACCGCTTACAGATATTCCTCCCATTGGAAATCGCATAAAAATCGTATTCAATGTTACTGTTAATGTACCTTCGTCCCGTTTGCTGAAGAGACACTTGTGCAACCGGCATGACACGGAGAAAAGTACACAATGTGGTTTTGGTCGCACACAGGTTCATATCCCGCCGTGGTGCATCCGCAGTTCAAGTTACACGAAGAGATGAACGAGGACTCGCTATTTGAATAAAAATATTAACATTTCAGGTTAGTAACTTATTAGGATCAAAATATTCTCAAATAAGAACCATCTTCTTTATCAAATGATCAGGAATTTTGATACTCTCTGATTGGTCTAGAACAACGTTGGGAGGTTTTCCCCCTTGACCAACCATAGATTTGCTGCCATTTTCATCGACCAATCAAAGACAGCAGATTCTGGTTTTGGTGTGTGTGTGTTTGTAGTTGTTTTTTGTTTGTGTTTTGTTGGTGTTTTTTTTTTCTTTCTTTTTTAATGGTAATATTGTTTTACAACTGCATTGTAATTTTTTGAAAAAAATTGAAAACATCTTTTTGTTGTAGACTTCATGATCATTCAATAAAGCAGTTACTGACTTTCAATCCTTTCTAATCTTGATTAATACGGACCTGGTCAGGTATTGATTGGCCCAGGCTAAAATTACGACCCTAATCAACCAATACACGATCAGACAAGTATAATCACGTGAAGACCTTATCAATGTAAGTCAATACATGCATTAGAATAATAATGTTTGCTTGATATTAAAGTTCTTATTACAAAATAAATCATTTTATAATAACCTACTCATTCTGCGATAGATAGAACAATTAACATTGTGCATCAACGATAATTTGATTGATTAGTAGGTTGTCAATATACATCGTTAATGATTTAGTAAGTTTACTAATCTTAACCCATTTGTTGGATATGATGTCGACACGCCAGCTATTGGTCGGCTTGGACACGTGGCAAGGAAGGCAGGACCAAGCAACATGCTAAGGAACAGACATGCGCAGCTGAAGCGAATGATACCTCTGCATTTCAGATTGAACTTTTTCACCACATAACCACCAAACACCATGCCCCCGGCAGATCCAGGTACAGAGATGAAACCTACATTTAGATATTGCTTCATTTCCAATTTGTATCCATTGAAGTATAGAAGTCACTTGCCTAAATAATACACCATATGACAACTTCTTTTTACCCATTAGGTTTCCTGCCTCCAAGATGTCGACGCTGAAAAACTCTTGGAACAATTTTGCGCCGAATGTTGCTAATCCACCAATGATAAAAATCTCAACAGTTCCTCCGAGGATGATGAAGACAAATGCAGGATTCTTCATCTTCAATGATAGTATGGTTTATCTATAGAGGACATATTTTTTACGAATACAATATTTGAAACACTCGCAGTGTTCAGTCATTCTCAAATTCTCCCGACAATTATGAAAATTTCATGACGTTTATAAATAACCGAGCTATATTGATAAATGAATGTTCCTACGATACCAATTTTACACAATGAAGTCAGTTGAAGAGGGTCATCTAAATATAAAGTTGCATTTCATTTCAAGCAAAATATATCTATAATGTTACATGTAATGCATTCTTATACCAGTAGCCAAAGTGATTTTGGTAAATGCTTTATGCTCCTGCCGAATCCCTCTTCTTCTATATAAACTTTCTCCGAATCGGTGTGAGCTTCCGATATTTTTTGTTTCTGTAGTTCATCATAACCTACGTAAATAATGCAATACAAACTTAAGTCATTTTAAAGCGGACTAATCTTCTAACAAAAACGTTAAATTGCACAACAGTAATTGCAATGACTATCTTACCATTGTTTTACTCGTTCGTTTTATTTCCTGAAAGAGCACGGGAACCGGTAATTTTATCTGTTCTATACATTACCATATATCACTATCTAAAATCTTACTCAAAACTTTTAACACATTTATGCTTGATATATGATGCTTCACAATATTGTCCAAGAAATCTGTTGTTCTTTAATATTCAAATACATGTAAAGCATTTGTTTTTCAAGCATATAACAAAAAATGGGATACCGGAAGTGACGTTTTTCATGGTCATCGAAATGAGTCGAATTCGTAGTTGTGTCTATGAGGATTATTTCCGATTATTTCGTGTAGGATCAGTAGCATAAATATTGAAATTATTGGATTAGAAAGAACTTTTAGATGGCTGACGGTAAAAGCAGAATTTTAGACTGACCTATGTGAATAGAATATTTGGGTAAAACCTTGCTTTATTCCTTGTTTATATTTATTAGGGGTGGTAGGGTATAGACCCCTGGTATAATTTATAGAGACAAAATTACCTAGTGTTGAGGAAAAGAGAGAGAGAGAGAGAGAGAGAGAGAGGAGAGAGAGAGAGAGAGAGAGAGAGAGAGGAGAGAAGAGAGAGAGAGAGAGAGAGAGAGAGAGAGAGAGAGTTGAAAACTGAATTGTTTAAAGTTACCTGGAAGCCTTTTAGGATATCCGGTTATTGGGAACAAAACTAGTAGGAAACCTCCCATCCCAGCAAAAATACATATCCACCACGCCCCCACCCACTGAGGGCTCAAAGGAGTTAGTGCTAGACTAAAACGAAAATCAAGCAGTTTATCTAAAAATTAGCAAGTCGCCAATTCATAATTCTAGAAATTAGTAAGTCACCAGTTCATAATTCTAGAAATTAGTAAGTCACCAGTCCATTATTCTAGAAATTAGCAAGTCGCAAGTCTATAGTTCCATATTCTGAAAATCTGATGATAAATTGTACCTCGTTACGTCTATTTTATCAACGTCTACAAATGTGGACAAAGACTGTGCCCCTGCAATGTATCCTACAGCAACACCGATCGCCGCACAACAAAACGCACATCCTACAGGTGGAGGATATTACTATCAAACATGCATTTATTTGGAAATCTGTTTTGTTTTCAGAGTTATTTGTCCCACTTCTGAAAAAAATCAAAGATGACAAATGGGATTAATAGAATCCTACATAAGTACGAGTGTGGGATAGGGAAACTCCACCGAGGGTACAAGATTCGCAGTCTAGGACGAGGAATCCATATCAAATTTAAATTTAAAAGGAAACAATATAAAACATTTTGCTTCACCGTGTAACGTAAATCATAGAAAATATATGAAATCACGTTCAATGATGTCGCAGCAGTGTGAGAAAGAAAAATATCACAGGGCTGTCTCACATGGGTAAAGTCGGTCTCGCACTGGTGATGGTGAAAATGTGAGAAATTGCTATTATATACATATTTGGAGATCTGTTTTTTCTTCCTGTCACAAAAAAATCAAAGATGACAATTGGGGTTATTTAAAAAAATCATGAGAGGCAAGAATTACCGAAGTAGAGAGAAGAGTCCCTCGTTTTACTATTTTCCTCAATATACGTTAGACCCAGTGTGAACGAGGGCACCGCTCCCACTCCGATGAGAGCGTTCCCTATCAACAGCATTGAGTAATAGCCGTTGAAGTTCTGTTTTGATCCTTTTACTGAACAAGTTCCCGCGCTGGAGTTCGAAATAAAGCAGACGTTCTCTGTTGAATTTGCAGCTGTGCCTAAAATGAATAGAAATATAGCATTTCCAATGCCATACAATACTTGTTTTTCAAAACGATGTTCAGATATACATGTAATTCATTATCAATACCGGTATTATCCTTACTAGATATAGTATAAGTGTATTTATCTCCGATAAACTGTGGAAGGATGAACACAAGACACCCCAAAGACATCAGAAGCATGCCTCCTCCCATTAGACGAGGCTTATTGGCATGGGTTCCTAGATATCCCACGAGCATAAGTAGTGCAGCGGCTCCAAAATCATTGGCTGAGGCGATCATTCCGGACCTCTGACTAGATAGTTCGTACCGCTTTTCCAGAGTCACGATGATGATGTTAATGACACCATTGACGATAAAGCCTTCACAAAAGGCGAAGACACAATGCCAAAACACATGCCATCTTATGGTATTCAGGAACTGAAGACGCCTGAAAACAGGACAAACAGAAAATAAAATAAAGTCTTGTATATTGCATATGGTATTTTGTCAACATTATACAGCCCTGGTCTACTTTCAGAGGACAACGAACCTACTATCGTTTCGATAATACTGCGCCACTTTGCTTCATCGAACGTAATTTTTTTTTAGACGAGGCTTCTCACCAGATTTCAATGAAACAGGTTTTACGTTTGTTCTCAGATATAAATCTCATTGAGAGAATGGCGTACTGTTGCCATCCAAATTTACTTTCATTCAAACCATACGGCCAATCAGTATTTGAAATTGAATACACAATCAAACAAAGTGACACTTATACAGGACCGACAGTAATCAAAATGTTTAAGATTTACACAGAGATCTATGTATGCATGAACTCAAAGTCTGATGTTTATTGCAGCTGAGGGACCTCCTTACATCACTTGTATAAGCTATTGAATGATAGAAATATAGATAGGTACATTTTATCACAAGTATATCTATGCAGTAGGCTAACAAAATACTAGCAATTCTCGTTCTACATTTTTTCGCAATGGGCTCCGCAAAATCAAAATGTTTTCCAAGTAACGCTTTCCATCAATTTCAAAGAAAATGCGATCAAAATCTACATTTCATGATCTAAACACTCTGCGTAAAATCCTCTTGCATAGATACTCCGTAACATTCTATAGCCATAAACAAATTAATTTCATTCATCGAGGCATTTTCTACCCAGAGTTCCGTGCGCTAATTGCACTGACATAACGCGCCCTCTGGTGAGAGAATGTCATCAAGAATTACTTTGTCAAGAGTGAAATATCTACGGAGTCGGGATTGTCGTAGTTCATTTGATGTAAAGACAGATATCAACATAACTATTGACTATGTATTTGTACCTGAATTCAATATAGGCAAAATATAGCTAAAACTTACCCTGGCAGAAAGCTCAAGCAACCATATTTAGATTTCTTTTCATTGTTCTCGACTTCAGGGGGCATTATTTCCGTTGGACTGAGTGAATTGTCAAAATCTGCTTCTTGTGATCAAGTCACTTTGCGTAAGAATTGAAAGAAAAAATGCAAATATAAATATGTTGTCCGAATCAATTAATTTGATTTGAACATTTTTACTGCCAGTCAGAAAAAAAGAATGGATACAAATTTCAAAACTTAGACACACCTTTCCTTTTTAATATAAAATACATTCACATATGCCATGGAATATCTTAGTCACCATTTTTGTTCATAAGTGAGAGAAAATACAGAAAATCCTCATAATGTCTATCGCTTACATTGGGTTTCTCTTGGAGCAAAATGAAAATGAAAATCAAACAATGAGGAGACGAAGAGAGAGAGCAGAGAGAGAGAGAAGAGAGAGAGAGAGAGAGAGAGAGAGAGAGAATTGTTTTGCATGTAAGTTACCTGGAATACCCATCAGTACTATTTCTTTTCCAATTTCTCGAGGTAAATTATTGCACTTCCTTCATAACCAGGATTAATTAAGTCTGTTTACTGGGAAGTTGTTATACTGATGTAATTGTCCAAGTTTTCTTCTGAGGATTGATTCAGGATATGGTCGAAGTCATTCACCTAGGAATCAATTCATATACTAGTACATTTAGTACATTATTTCTGTCCTCAAGTGTTGGCCATATAGCCAAGACAATTTCATTGTCAGGGTGTGATATATCGCCATTCTCTATTCTGCCTATTTATATTATTTTTTAAAACTCGAACGTGAAAATGTTAAAGAACTTCACACAAAATGTACTAACCTTGTAATTTTTACTATACTTTGATATTATAAGCATTCTTAATTTTGCTTATTTTGATACATCATTTCCACTTCAAAAGCTATAAAATCATTTCGGGGTTAATTCTAAACAAGAGGTCCACAGGCCTTAACGTTTACCGGAGTCACAGTATCTAGAAAAAAAAATCGTTCTGCATACTGTCTAAGCTAAATTCCAAAAGTCAGCAACAGCATCAAATGCACCGAAAGTGCCTATACTGACGAAAGACTACACAATATATGTATCACGATTATTATAAGTAATTTAGACATAATCCTGGAGTTGCGAAATTCACATTGACACCTCGTTTTCTGCTTTCCATGTGTTACAAGTATTTAGTATTAATACCGTATCAGGAAACTAAAAGAAGTCAACAACAATCATAATAATTTTGGCCCCATCTTGTAACTAATACCTCTACACCTGGGATCATCAAATTTACTATGCATTTAGTTAGTTTTTCTGGGTTTTTTTTATGCCCTCGAAATCTTCGATTTAACATTGGCCATAATCTTTGAATGGTAAATTATAGGAGTTTCATATTACACATGTGTATTCCTTATGAGAAACCCTTTCAGTTTTGACCTCCTGACCTTGACCTTGAAGTTTGACCTACTTTTCAAAAACTTTTACATCGGCCATAACTTTTGAATGGTATTAGTGATATATTTTTCATATTTCACATACATAATCCTTTTGACAAGCCTCTTTCACTGGCATGTGGAATCCGGGGGCATCAGTGTTTCACAAACACATCTTGTTTCTTTTTTCTTTTTTTTTTTTTACACGTGCAGTTGTAGAGAAAAATAATTTTGACAAGAAATGTTTCAGAAACATACGAACATGTACCCATGGTGCAAAATCCAAAATGGGTATTCCTGTTCAAGGTATTATGAAAATGGCTTTTTGTACAAGGCCAAGCTAATTATTGATCAAATAAGGGTAAAATACCATTTCATCAAGATTAGATGTCAATCTAGCAAAGAGTTTGAACAAAAAATTAACAGACATAACAAATCTTTAGCGGTTTGACGTTGACCAAATGGTTTGACCTTGATCTTTGACCGTCTAACCTCAAAATTTATCGACATTATCTGCTTTTTAAAGGGCAACCCTGTACCAAGTTTAGTTGTTATCAAGCAAAGGGGGCAAACGACATTGAGCGGACAACGCATGGGTTTAAGACCAATGGTTTGACCTTGAACTTTGATCATGTGACCTGAAAATCAATAGGAATCATCTACTCTTCTAAGAGCAACCCTTATGCTAAGTTTGGTTGTTATCAAGCAAAGGGACGAAAATATATTGAGCGGATAACACCAAGGTATGGTGTTCAGACCAGCTATTTGACCTTGATCTTTGACCTTGCAACCTGTAAATCAATAGGGATCATCTATTGGGGCAACCCCTGTGCTAAGTTAGTTGTTATCAAGCAAAGGGATAAAAAAGATATTGAGCGGGCAACACATAGTGTTAAGACCAGCGGTTTGACTTTGACGGACGGCGCACGACGACGGACGCTGACTTTCCATAGGTCACCTCAGTTTACTCGCAGCACATCTATCACAAAATCAACTCCCTGTGAAAATGTTTATAAATCATAAACCACAAAAATGTGTATGTGATGAACATTTTATACTTTCCAAACTATGGAAGAGTGTAAATGTCACAATAATGGGACAACAGTAACCCATATTATGACAACGAATCAAAAGACTAGTTTGGATCAGCCTCTGAAAGCAACTGGTAGTGGTGCTGGAAGTGTAGTTGGATCGATTGTCATCGCAACACTTATTTATGTTATCGTTCAGAAAGTAAGAAAACAACTGAAACCCAATGAGACAAAGCGATGAGACAATCGACTATCAGCCAAGTATATCTGACGACTTTTCAAAAAATGACAACAAACTATTGATGCAACTTTTAAATATAAATTATGGATGCATGTAATTTGTGTTTCTTTTCTGTTATTACTTTCTGTATCCAGAGGTCCATGTTTAGCTTTTCCCTTCTACAATTTAGTAATGTCTCTGCCTGTATTGCACTGTATGGCCGCTATTTCCACTCTCTGGTTATCTTCAGTGTTCATGGGGATTTGTAAAGTCTGTAGGCTGTGTAGAAAAATATTACTCCCATTGTTTTAAAAAACGGCCACCAAATCATAATGCGCATGCCCAAGTCATGTTTGTGTTAAGTCCAACAGGACCCCTTTTTTCACAGTCTTCTTGTGCAAGAACTGTATATGATGTCAGCACCGGCCCAGGGGTACTATTCTGATCCTGCCTTCGCTTTTGTCGGAGGTCCGTGTTGCCCTACACTCGATTTCAGATATGATTTTGGATTGATTACTTTAACACTAATAAGTTAACTTCGCCAATTTATATTCAGTGATGTTTTCTTATACGCCGGATAATATGTAAAGCGGTTCTAAATCTTCGCTTGTCATTCATCGAGTCTTATATTTTCTTTGCTTATGAAATCCTATTAAAAACAGATTGTGGTGAAGTATAGTTTAGAACAATGTTTTACTGGTACTGATTGTTTGGTAATTGAATTAATACATGTACG
>CAJDSM010035845.1:7361-20494 GCA_903981925.1 Ostrea lurida | reverse complement strand
TAAGGTGATCTTTGATTATCATGGACATCACCCACATTAAATTCCGTGATTTGACTCCCCGGCGGCATTTGTTAAATTCACGGCTCTTAATTTCCCATTTTCCACATTACCCCGGATTGGTATAAAACAGATCTGAAAGTGAACATAATTTCTAATTGGGAAAATTGCGAAATTGTCTTTTGGCAGAAATCTAGGAAGGCGAAAATAAGACACTGTAACATCCATTAGCATTATTTTATATTCTTTTGTTAAGTTTCACAGTCAAGGCTCATCGTCCCCCATCCTTCATGTCATTAATAAAGGTATGAGATTGACTGAGAATCTCACATTGAGTGGGGAAGCGTGCTACCTCTTGATTGTACTATATACCATAGAGGCCTTTCTAAATAAAATGTCTATCTTTTACAAGAAATAGGAGCCTTTTTGTTATATTCTGAATCAATTGATAATTACTGTTTGCTACATTCATTGTTCGCATATCACGACGCAAGAAACTGACCAAGTGGTATGAAGTTGAGAACCACAACTGGACGGGAACTAAAGCACGGCTAGGAGTTGTGAATTGCTTCGTTTTGATCATGTGTTCATAATCCAGATTGAACAAATTTTTTTCAGAAATTGAATTAAAACAGCGACAGATTTGAAGGATATTTGGGAATTTACGCATTTCATTGGGGAAAAAACATATTATATTACGCATTGAGAATGGGCTTCAAATAAAGGCCCCAAACCGGACCTCCAAATAAACACGTTGACCTACATGTATCTTGACCAAGACCACACCACCTCATTCCTAACGCCTGGGGTAACTATACACTCCATTTTGTGATTCTTTGATTCTAGGAGTAAAGGTAAAAAATAATTTGAAAGCTTTCCAACTATTTCTATGGCCTCCAAGGGGGATAATTACCTGATCTTCCATTGTTTAACCTACCCCAAACGGTGCATATACAATGTTATCAGTACATGACAATGATCTAGCAGTTTTGATTAAGAGGTTGAAACAGTTCTATTAATGTTAAGCAACAGACATAAGAGAGAGGTTAGCAGATTTTCAAAACGGGTACGTGTATGTTGTATATAGGGGAATCCCGAAAATTACTCCCGTTATTACGTCATCCACTTTTGGCGATGACAAGGTTTCTACCACGTTGGTCATTAACTTGATTAGCGGCGGTCTACACATAATAATCCATTAACTGAATCAAACATGACGTTCAAGAATGAATAGTTGGGAACCCTAGATTTATTTTTAAACGTTCAATGAAAAATCTCAACAGAACAAATACAAGAAACGGCGTCTGTGTACATGCAAGTATTGCCACACGTACACGTTTGGAAATCTCAAACCTCTTCATAGATGGTAGTGACAGTCAGGGTCACTGAGTGACCCCCATGACTAAGGATGTTTTGTATGTACGTGTCATTGAGTGACCCTGACTTAGGATTGTTTTGTATGTACGGTCACTGATGACCCCCGTGACTAAGGTTTTGTATGTAAACGGTCCCTGAACCTACAGTTGTTGTTAGTCACCTAGACCCCCGTGACTAAGGATGTTTGTTATGTACGGTAGTGGATGGCAATCGAATACGAATTGCCAATCGGGTAACCGCAACACGTTTCGACCGATTAACCGGTTAATCGTATCAAATTATATACATTTTGAACATAGTTGATGGCTTCAATTCTTAAGTTTTCTCTGTTCATATGCACAAAAAACAATCCAGTAATATTCTTCTTAATGTTGAATTGAACAATAATTGCAATAAGTGTAGAGAAACAAAGAAAGGATTAAACATGCACAATAATTCAAGAGCAATAAATCCAAAGTCCAGATTTCACAAATTTATTGCTTGACTTTCACCATTTTCAGAACTATATATATCGCCATTTCGCCATTTTTATCGACGAAAACAATTGCTCCAATATATCAGCTGAGAAATAGGTGAAGGGCGGCATGTTCAATGATAAATCCAAACTGTAAAAACAGCAAACAGTTCACCACTACTCAACGTAATCTTATTGTCTTTATGTAATGAAACGACTATGCATGGGACAGGACGTTCAAACAAGTAATTAACACTTTCTTCACGCTCCGCCTATACAGGAAAATTATCTCCAAATTAACTAATGATCATCGTCACTATTCAGAGCTTTTTAAAATGGAGTGGGACATTTGTGGTAAGATACATTCAAATATACATATTTTTTTTTTTTTTATATTAACCGATTACGGAATTTGTAAACCGATTACCACTGTTCCGACCGAGTAACCGGTTAACCGATTAAAAAATTGCCATCCCTAATGTAACGGTCACCGAGTCGACCCCGTGGACTAAGGAATTTTTTGTATGTACGTCTACTGCACCCTTACTATAGGTATTTTATGTACGGTCACTCTGGAGTTGAACCCCTGTGGACTAAGGATTGTTTGTTTGTACGGTCACCTGAGTGACCCCCGTGACTTAAGGATTGTTTTTATGTACGGTCACCTGGAGTGACCTACCCCTGTGACTAAGGATTGTTTTGTATGTATACTCACTCGATCAAGAGGATAACCCTCATACACATGGACACGCCCCTGCATCAACATGACTGGTGTCTTATTCAGCAACCCAAACACAAACTGTCCAAGATGGCCAGGAACTGTTATAAACAAAACATGATTGAAAGATAATGAAATCTACAAGTGCAGCTAGGTTAAGGTTTGTCTAGAAAAATCAGTGTTGTTATAAATGCACCTATGTGTATTTTGCACCACATGTACTTTTGTGTATAAGTAGGGCCTCGTGATGTTTTCCAGAAAATAAAGTGTTATGTAATATTCAGCCGATATCATGGGAAATTTCCATGAGGCAAACTTACAGTAGCATGCTAATATGTAGTGTTGCTTTGGTACTTATAGTATTACGTAAGAATTATAATTATGGTTGTGAATTTGAGGTGTAATTTCACCCCAAATGTAATTATATTGTAACAGGAAGGGATAGAATGAGAAAACAAGTGGCTGGACAGGGAATCGAACCCTGCATTACTAGTCAGGTGCTCTGACCACTGAGCTATCCAGGCCGATATCCACGGTCCACATAGTCGTAATTACTACATTCCTCCCTCCTTAAAGTGTCTTCGCCAGGAAGACAAATAACCCAGGTTCTACCCCCTGGCAGGACTGAAATTCACCTGCAATTCCAGGGGCTGTCAACGGCACCAAATGTAACAGGAAGGGATAGAATGAGAAAACAAGTGGCTGGACAGGGAATCGAACCCTGCATTACTAGTCAGGTGCTCTGACCACCGAGCTATCCAGGCCGATATCCACGGTCCATATAGCCGTAACTACTATTACATTATATTTGACTCTGGAAGCCCTTAACCTAGCTGCGAGGAGTGTATGATCTGGCATAATCATGAATCGGTACTACTTTGTTCATACCGTATATACTCGCCTATAAGTCGGTTCGCCTATAAGTCGGTTGTGTTTTTTGAGATCATTTTGAAGGTTTTTGCCATTGACTCGCCTATAAGTCGGTTCAACTTTTTGCCACAATCCGTTGACAATTTCAGATCAAAGTTACACTGATTTTGCATCTGTTTCATATTTTTTTTTGAGAAAATGATGCCAAGTATTTAAATTATTTTTCTCCAAAAATCAAATATCCATCTGCAATTATCTTATCATTTACCTGTGTTTCAATAATATTTTTATATTTCTATGTCCAGACTAATTTTCTGGTTACGTATGATGCTTGAATAATATGTACGTAGGTTAGTTTTTCAAAACTCGTTTACGCATGTGGTGATTCCGCCGAGCTAGAAACTATACTATCTCGAATAGTCGATCGACCATATAAAGTCGACAGATGTAGACTTTTGGACCAAAACTTACTCACACCAAATAACTTTCTCGAGCTTATTAGATGCGAGGTATATACGGTACACGCATGAAAGTCAAGGTCATTTTCATAGTCCTGAAAATCTACAGAACCAATAATTTTCATTTTAAAATTAATCCAATAAGCTCACCACTAATGATGCTCCAAATATTAACAGATTGAGTGCACTGTCTATACCCTGTCAAACCCTAATGATGCTCCTAAGGATTAACAAGGATTGAGGCACTGACTATACCCTGTCAACCTACCTAATGACGCTCCACAGAAGGATTAACATTGAGGACTGACTATACCTTCACCTAATGATGCTCCCAAACGGAATTAACAGGATTTGACCGATGCACTGACTATACCCTGTCACATACATTGCGAATATCAAATCTAGCACAAGGACACGCACTTAGAATTTTTTGGCGATTCTCTGGTATGTTAAGGTGGAATTTTAAAAATATACCACACTAAATTGTATTTGCTACAAAACCAATGAAATGTTTCCCCCAATGAAATTAAATACAGTTAAACTTTGGTATCTAGAACACTGATATCTCCAATACCATGGTTAAGTCGAAGTGATTTCAAAGTCCTATATAACCACTTATTTTCTACATACTTTAACCCTCAATATCTGGAATCCATGGATATCTCAAGGTATTTCCTATTGAGTTCGAGATAACGAGGTTCGTCTGTACCTCTACATTATGTATTTTAGTCATCTTATTTGCATAGATATGCCCATACTGAACCTAATTCCCTCGTGACAATAATATTGTGCTATGCATGCACTACTAAAGTCCTGGTTTTGACACATAAGGCAATAGCTTACTACAGTCCATGATCTACCCGTACTAACAATGTAGATTACTACGTGACCTACCTGTACTGACTGCGAACCCCTTCAGCTCGGAGTACTTGATAATTTGTTTATCGTCCACGGCATCAGCAAGCCCTCCCAGTCCCGATCCACAGACGATGCCAATCTTTGGAACATGACGAATCCGGTTGCTTAGCAGTTCTGCTACAGCCTCCACTTCTTCCAGAGAGCCTTGACTACAAAAATAAAATCCGACCTATAAGAATATCCTACACATATACATGTATATCAATACCTCACAGAAGAACACTTCCGACCTCCTCGCTGCGATAATGTAGCCCTCTATGATATTTTTTATTCTGATGTTTAAAAAAAAAGGGAGAGGGCTACATTATTGCAGCTACCTACCTCCCGACTGAAGTCATCTTGTCCCACTACAGACTGCAGAGCAAACTGACTGATGAGACGGCACTAGCATGAACCGCATGGTTACACATAGCTTATATCCTTTTTACCAATTCTAATTCACTTTCATTTATGCAATCGCATCAACCCCTCCTTAAAATATATACACAACAAATACTTCTACATATATCAATATATCACCTCGGTGATCTCTGGGGTCAGTAACCGTCTGCTGTGGCTACTGAACGACCGTTCACCACAGGAGAGTATTGCATGTATAGCAGGTTGTTTTGTACATATTTAATTGATTGGAGACAAGTTCTTACAACTTACTGGCTCCTCTCCTTAAATTACAATATATGCCATGCACATTAAATAGGGAGTAAAAAGAGTTTAAATAAATACATAACAGTACTATATAATATATAGCAAATATTTTAATCTACATGATTCATCTATGAATTTCCTAAGAACGAGTTGTCTAATTAATTTAAGTGTACTACTACTCTTAATAAAGAATTGTTGCAGCTGATATGTTAACTTCTTAAAACCAGTTGTATTTGTGGTATTTTTCATAATCCCTTGAAAATATATTTTTAAAAATTATATAAATTTCTATGACACCAACTATGGTTCAAGTTAATGTGCCTATGTGGTATGTTCGATAAACAATAGGCCTATATAATTATAATTATATGTCTAAAATCAAAAGTAATGAAGAACACTGACAAAGTCAGCAAGGGCCCCGCTGAAGCAAATATTTTAATATACACATCTGTATATGGTGATAAACAAGTTTGCCAAATTTCAGTTAAGTACCAATTATAGATTTTGAGTAATAGTGTTCACAAAATATGAATACAAAATCTGTGAATTTTCATCGAAAGATGAAGTTTTCCCCAAAATATTGGCCCCTATAAAACCAAACTGCAATATGCACATCTGTATATGGTGATGAACAATTGTGCAAAAGTTCAGCAATGTACAATGTATAGGTTTTGAGTTTTAGTGTTCACAAAATATGATTACCGTAAATGCAAAATCTGTGAATTTTCATCAAGTGACCAGTGAATGACTTCTGGCACAGCCAAAGATTTAATACAGCACATTAACTCTATAGCTAGCATATATTAAAATTTATATCTAAAGTAAATCATCCATGAAATTAAACATTATTATAATAAATATATATTTGTATTGGGTCAATTGTACCAACCTTCCACACACAGCCATGGGTAGTAATTAATTGATATCTATCTAGGATGCAATCCCATTAATTATACCGCTTTACATACAATAATTATTATATCACACAAGTCGGTCTTCACACGTCAGAATCAGTTTAACCTTTAGGAAGACGTATAAGTATAAAGAGTTGTCGTGAACTTTCACCGCGGTTATTTAAGCCTCTTAACTCTGCCATTCTCTTCTGGCTTCTCGTAGTCGATCGTTAACACTTAATTTCTTTAAAATTTGAATTTAAAAAGACTTCAAATTCAAACTGCGAGGGGTATTTCATGAAATGCCATATTTATATAATACATGTAGAAACTAAACATGACCCAGATCTTCCAACGACCAGATTGTTTACATCACAATCATACATATGGTCAGCTTCTGTTTATCAAGAGATCTTAAGTAAACAGGAACTACAATTAAATTTGTAAAGTGTGTTGGTACTTCATATCTATGTAATATTTGATAATCAGGGATGTGATCGAGTTCCTCAGAAACCAGAGGAAAACTGGTCAAAAAGGGATGAAAACACCTCACCCTACCTGGTAAAATGTCATTTTCTGTCACTTCAGATCAAACCCAGAGCATTTCATTTTTTTCAAAAATTGAGTAAATCGGAGGATTTCCTCTGAAAAGAGGACAAATCACATCCCTGGATCATAATGCATTCTTACATATGTTAAGAAAAGCTGGTAAGACATGCAGCTAGTACAATTAAACAATTAAGAGGATTTTGTTTAAAATATTCTCCTTCCTTCCTAATTGACGTAACTTAATTATCTTATACATTTATAGTATAGAATTCAAATACTTTGTGAATACAAAAATAGTTTTTAACAAGATGTGTTTGTGAAACACGAATGCCCCTGTATTCCACATGCCAGTGGAAGGGGCTTGTCAGAAGGATTATGCATGTGAAATATGAAAGGTCTGTCCATTACCATTCAAAAGTTATGAACATTTTAAAGTTTTTGAAATGTAGGTCAAAGTTCAAGGTCCAAACATTTTGGTACCAGATAAAAGGGTTTGTCATAAGGAATACACATGTGAAATATGAAGCCCTATCTCATGCCATTCAAAAGTAATGGTCAATGTTAAAGTTTTTGGAAAGCAGGTCAAAGTTCAAGATCAAGATGAGGAGGTCAAAAATTTTGGTACCCACGGAGAGATTTTATCATAAAGAATATAACAGTGAAATATCAAAGCCCTAGTCTTACCATTCAAAAGTTATAGCTAAGGTTAAAGTTTTTGAAAAGTAGGTCAAACTCAAGGTCAGGAGGTCAAAAACTTTGGTACCCATGGAAAAGTCTTGTCATAGGAAACATACATGTGAAATATCAAAGCCCTAGTACTTACTATTCAAAAGTTATAACTAAGGTTAAAGTTTTTGAAAAGTAGGCCAAACTTCAAGGTCAAGGTCAGGAGGTCAAAATTTTGGTACCCAAAGGAAAGGTCTTGTCATAAGAAACATGCATGTGAAATATCAAAGCCCTAGTACTTACCATTCAAAAGTTATAATGAAGGTTAAAGTTTTTGAAAATTAGGTCAAACTTCAAGGTCAGGAGGTCAAAAATTTTGGTACCCACGGAAAGGTCTTGTCATAAGAAACATACATGTGAAATATCAAAGCCCTAGTATTACTATTCAAAAGTTATGACTAAGGTTAAAGTTTTTTGAAAAGTAGGCCAACTCAAGGTCAAGGTCAGGAGGTCAAAAATTTTGGTACCCAAGGAAAGGTCTTGTCATAAGAAACATGCATGTGAAATATCAAAGCCCTAGTACTTACCATTCAAAAGTTATAGCAAGGTTAAAGTTTCAGACAGAATGACAGAGTGACAGAATGACAGAAGGACAAAACAATATGCCCCCCGATCTTCGATCACGGGGGCATAAAAATCTTTCATTTCTGCGTATACAGTCGAGTACAATGGAAAACACACTGCTTAATCATTACCTTTACAAATGTTTAAAACCTATATAATGTATAATACATGTACTAGAGTCCTAAATATAGGAGTGTATGTACGACTGTCACAAACAGTATGATGCAATAACACATTAACATGCTTCATTTCTCCATACTTAATTAATCACAGGTACGTTTCAAGCTTTGAGACATTAAATGGCATACGTGACTTTGGCAGCTCGCTTATGATTTTTGTACCATTGAACAATTCTTGGAAGTTATTCACCTTACAGATTACAACATTTTTCAGTACACTTCTGTATATATATATAGCCCGAGTCCTTCACCTGGCTGGAACAGATTAAAGGGCAAAGGAGTTTTCTTTTCTCTTGGTGTTATATACTCTTGTACTCAATCTTGTCAGGACAAATGAAATTCCCACCTGAACAGGCATTCAACCATTTTATTTTAAAACGAGGAAGAATTGAGGGTTATTTGCTATGGTGGGTTCTAAGAGAATTTAAATATTCATATTAAAATTTATTATTTTTTTTTTCATTTTCCACAATCTAAGTGATAATATTTCTAGTTTCACCACACAGTTTGACAATTTGAAAAGACATGCTGAGTCATGAGCCTTTTTCGGGAATACACATGTACATGTATGTCAATTGCCCAATGACGTGTCACAAAAAAAAATAAACTGTGGCCTAGGAGTATGATGTAAAAACCTTTCTGATGTAACAAAATGTCACACACAAACACACCCAGGATTTAAACCAATAAAACTCCTTTAAAATGTAAACAAAGGGACGCACCTCCAGTACGTAATGGATATTGTGAAACATGGCGTGCTGGAATGCAGGCAAGAATTTTAGACAATTTACCTGTAGTCAAGATGTCTAAACTTTTTGCCTAGCTGCACTCACTATTTAATGGACAAGTCCTTCGTAACAACTAAAACAACACAATTTATCATCTTTAATAATCAGGTTTTAGGAATATTCAAATGTACGTTTAAAACCAGGACATTTATGACCCATACAAAGAGAGAAACACTCCCAACTTGAAATTTAAATAGCACAGTAAGCACACACCAATTCTCCAAAGTATTTGTCCTTGCCAATTCATTAACAAAAAGCACACACACACTGAAATATCAGCCAATCAAAATGCTTCAAATGGAAAACAAACGGGCACACCTCCAAGGTGATATCCAAACTCGCAGTCAAAACATTAACTTTAGGTACTTTGTATTGTCTGACTTATATAACATATCTTTGGTATTGTATTCCATAAAAGCATGCTCTAACCCCCCTCCCCACCCCCCAATGAATACTGCATGTGATTGCCTAAAGGTGTTTTCCATAGAAAAGTATAAGACATACTATCTATTAGCTACTCACTTAGTTCATAAAGTATACAATAATCAATTATTAAAGTATTAGATTAAAAAAAAATAACATGAAGACCCCCCTTGAATTAACTGACTGCCCAATTTACATGAGAAATCCCATCTGTGCGTGTACCGGTATATATTTCATAAAAAAAATGAATGCTAGCCAAGGATGACAAAATTTTCATAGAAGACCTCATTCTGTCACTGCTAGAATGGACACCTCATAAATTTTATCACAGTAATTCATATCTGCTTATTATAGCATACATTTATAACTATAATAAAGGTACAACAAGGTTAAAAACAACATCACACCTCAGTTTCTTTTGGGGGTTTGACCAGTCTACCACAACAATCTCATTAAAACAACAAAAGGCCCACAGGCCTTAATGCTCATCTGGTGTAATGCTACAAAAATGCCTTCAATGCTTTCTCAAGCATGTCATATTGTGCATATATTCATACTTATTCATCACAAAGAGACTTGGTCATTTTGTAAAGTTACAAAGAAGTATGAAATTACTAGCTTCATTTTACAAAATACAAATTTAATGAATGTCCAGCTTGTTAAAAGGGGAGGGAGGGGGGGGATTCTTGTAAACAGGGCAATTTCTATATAATATATTCACGGTTCGAAATTCACAATATAAAACTCGCAAAATGCGAGTTGAAATATATCTAATTTGCGAATTAAGAATTTGGAAACTCGCAAAAAATTGCGAGTTAATTTTCCCCCGGAAAACCCTGTTCCTTTCCGGTTTTGTCTATTAGCTTTGTTAGAAATTGTTTCATGCCTGAATTTAATATGACACTGTACAAGTCTCTGTATAAAACTTAAAAGTTAAACAATAAATACAATTAGGATTGATCAAGTTTTTAATCACTTAAGGGTCCGTATTTTGTGTCATTGATTAAAAAATCAAACACGTGATCCCATGTCGTCCGAAATTAAGTTTTAAAGCTTTAGTTTTAAATTGCGAGTAGTCTTTGGAAATTGTGAGTTCAAATTATGAGTACTAGCAATTAATTGCGAGTTGCCAAAATTGGGAGTTTCTATCCCTGATATTCACTTCCATCATGCAAACTATATAATCATGCACATATTTTCCTTAGATCACTGTGCATTAACCTTTTGACCCAGTGCATGCTGTTCAAATAAACATGCCAAATTTTATCATTTTTTTAACAACACTAGGCAAGTCTTAGGTTAATTGAGGAAGGATAATTTAAAAGTTGATCCAATCACGAAAAAAAAAAAAAAATAATTGTTCTTGAGATCCATGCATAATTCAACATATTTCCAACAATTAAAGTCAGGGTTTTTACATGTACACCATCAACCACTGCTGACAAATATGTTACAGGACCTTGAGACTGACAACTAAGGTGAAATTTAGAATGTAACTTTGGCATTTTGAGAGTTTACATTTAAATGGGTATCTTTGGCATTTTGAGAGTTTCATCAACTTGTAATCTAATTAATTGAATCTTAAGTTACTCTTCAAACCAACGTCGGAACCCACGGGTTTTCTCTCCGTTATACTGCATTCAACGTTGAATGCAGTATAACGGAGAGAAAACCCATGGGTTCCGACGATGTCTTCAAACCAAAGGCAAACATAACCGATTATATTGGAGAGCTAGATCATCACATTCCAGATACTAGGTTCGATTCCCAACAGAAACAAAAGGAAATACCAGGGAAAGGGTCAATTCACATAAATAACGAGTCTTAAAGGGACATATAGACACAATTCTGAGCTAAAAATGTTCAAATTTCAGATTTCCATTTTTAATGTTTACAATTAATGCTCACTTAGGGTATTTCTATTAATGGTCAGCAAAAATTTGAAAGTCATTTGTTGAGTTACAAGTACAATTCTTCACTATGTAAACAAGGCTCAAGCCATGTTTTTGTTTACCTACATTGAATATGCTAGTATGTAAAGGCAAAGATAAGGAACAGTTCTTATATAGTGATTCTCACATCTCATTTTGTTTTAAACATGGTATTTTCTGTGAAGCAATCTTTATATGTAAACAAAAACAAGGCTCGAGCCTTGTTTACATAGTGAGAAATTGTAGGTGCTGTATCTTACTTGTAACTCAACAAATGATGTTCAAATTTTTGCTGACCATTAGAAATACCCTAAGTGAGCATTAATGGAAATCTAAAATTTGAATATTTTTAGCTCAGAACGCGAACGTGTCCATGTCCCATTTTAAACATCAAATTCAGTAATGAACTAATATCAATAGATAAATTAACACTCGTCTCTATAAAGTACAGGTAATTGAAACCTCGCTCATACTGAATATCACTCATCAAAACAAATAATGGGGTCAATATACACACGTAAATAAACATATGTAATTAGGCCTATAAAAGGCGGTCCAATCAAGGGAACTCTCCATGCCAGCAAAAGATAATATAATTTAGTGCAAGCGTACGTACGTAGTTTCAACTCGAGACTTACTTATCATTGGGAGTCCCCCTTCGTTTCTCATTGGGAGTCGATCCGTTAGTCTTTAGTCGTTTTGCTGGAGTAACATCACCATTAAGGTGCTCATGTTTTCTCAAGACACTTCCCTTTTCCATCACGTTCCGTACAAATTGGTCTCCACGTGCAGGAAAGCGGCTTATTTATCTAACGGCGGATGAATTTTTCAGGTAAACATAAACGGAGCAAAATATATTTAGTGCATTGTCATCTCAATTTTTATGTATAGGAATAATTTTTACTTATATTCATTATAAAAAATTGTAAAAATCGCAATTTTAGAGTCTTAGATTTATTAGATTTTCACGAAACATGACGGACTTCTTTTGTAAACCAGCAATGCAAGACATAGGCCTAATGTAAATCGTGGACTGGAAATACAGCATGCAATTAATTATATATTCAATTATAATTTTGAATACATTACTTATACAACAAAACCATATTTCTCATGAATATGGCACGCCATATTTCTATTCATATCTTCTATAATTTGAGATATCCTCAAATATCTATAAATGATACATATTTAAGATACCTAAGTAATAAATCTAAGCGGGTTGATCCACCCTCATGTGATGTCATAGGTTTTTCAAAAATCTTTATTTCATTTGCACAGGATAAAAATATACCTGCTAAGGGAATTTCATTCACTGGATATAATAAATAATTTGATAAACTCTTGATAATTGAAAAATGGCTATTTCCCATAGATTAAATATTGTCAAGGGCAATAATTCATATATGGTGCTAATTCCTCCCGGTAATTCCTCTACCTTAATTAGGTGTATTCTACATTGATTTTCCTAATATGCACACTAAATTATGCATATTTACAAATAAGCAGTTTTTCTAAACTGTTAAATAACATTTAAAATTTGTCATTTTATTTATTTTATTAAATTCTGTTCTACAAAATTTAACATTTAAAATCATTTTTACTTATTTTATAAATTCCGTTCTTCGAAAATTATTCAAAAT